>JAHBCN010001305.1:122529-142824 GCA_019359885.1 Listronotus oregonensis | reverse complement strand
TCGTAAATTAGATCGGGAAAACTCGACTCGGCCCGTTTAAAACAATGCGGTCAATAACGCAGGCAGCCCGGTTTTTGGTCAACAAACAAACCACAGATTGGAGAGCTGCGCAAAGCTTTGGGATCCAGTAACGGTTGAATTTAAGGAAAAAAGGAAAATTTAAAAGATTGAATTTTTTTTTCATTTATATCTTTTTGTTTTGTTCGGAAATATTAGTCAAAAATATTGGGGGCTCATTGATCAAATGACCCAATGGAGGAGCCGCCACTGGTGCTTTCTATAGTAAGTGTGGTGTAAGGAACTTGGTATTTGAAGATTTAATAGAAAAAACATTAAGGGTTGCAGATTTCAACCCTTTTCCAGGATAGCAGATGATTAGAAATATTGTTATTCGAAGGCGCTGAAAAACATAAATATCCATTCCAAATTTTATACGTCTAGGTTCATCCACATTTATAAACCAAAATAATTTATAATACTAATAATAATGCTTTATTGTTATACAGGGTGTCCCAGGATGAACCGACGCGGTCGATTTCTAAAAATAGCAACGGAAAATTTGGTAGTTTAAATATTCATGAGAGCAACTCTTAAAAATTTTCAAGTACCACTTGGTTGTACCGGAAGTGATGCTAATTCCTTATTTTTAATAAAATACCCTATATTTATTGTTTTTGGATTCCCCGAAAATTTGATATGTTTCGTGTATAATATGCTATATATAAGTCTCCGTTTTGACATATCTTGAATTTTATGTCGAAGATGACGTTTGAACCCCAAAAGAGGAAAAAATTTTTTTCCATACGGCATATATTATTTAATTTGAGTTGAATTCCTTGTGAAAAGACGCCCAATTTTATATATTGATGGATATTTTGAGTGAAATTTAAAACTGGGTGACTAAAAATTAAGTACAAAAATTAACGATATAAAACGTAAAAAGTCTTTTTTTTTAATGAAAACCCCTACTTGTATATTTTTATCGTATTTAGCAATTAAAAATAAAAGTTTTTTATTATGGTGATTTCAAAATGACAGTTTTCAAATAAGACAATTTAACATTTTGTATTGAAATAGAACGTTTACGGGGTTTGTACACGTCATCAATGACGTCATGACTTAAAAAAAAGGGTTTCGTAGCTAATTCTATAAATTCAATGCTGTTCCATTTTTAATTAATTTAGGCAATATTGATGCATATTTGCGCCTTTAGAGCACGTTCAGAATTGTTTTCAATAAAATTTTTAATTCATTATGACCGATTGAAATAAAATTTTTAATTTTCTGGGTGAAAACTGTTAATTAAAATTGATTGGACCAGCGTTATCGGCGGATTCAAGTTTCCCTTTATCTCGCCTAAAAATTCAGACTTAATTTTTTGTCTCAATTTTGTTGATTTTTTGAGTTTCTCGGATGAAAGAATCTAAATTCCCGATTTTTTAGAAAATGGGTGTTTTAGTCTATAATGGAACAAGTAATTATCGAATAAACATTTTTAAAAAGATTTCATTTTTTAAAGCCAATAGTGTTAAGCCTTATAGAAACCAGAAAGAAATACCTGGAATATAATACATATATAACAATTTGCACTTAATACCTGGAATATAGCACGTATATAACGATTTGCAGTTATTTTAAACTATTTCCGATTTTCGGGCTAAAAAAAAAGACGGTCTATATATTGGGTTATTTTTTATAATATTCTTGTACCGTGCTATCTTATACCTTGCTAGCAACAAACTTTTATTTTCGCATGTTCTGTCTTTTTTGGTAATTTTATTTGTTAGTTTACGTTCTTTTTTTTAATTTCTTTAATCAAATTATTTATATGGATGTTATATAAGGTTTAACTGGATTTTTGAACACTAAAGAAGCAGAAAATAGCATAGCCGTAACTTATAATATGCGGTGGTGCCAGCATTATTGTTTATCCTCATTGTTTCTGATCCCATGCGAACTTATCTTTTTAACGGTGGTAATTCCGACTCCCAGGGCATCAGCTACTCTCTACAGCATGCAAAGAAATATAGTCATAAATTACATTTTACTATGTATACCAATAACAAACCACAAGAATAAACAAATCTACTTACCTCTAAAACTGCAGTAAGTGGTAACAGGTTAATTCCTGCATCTCTCTCCTGTGTGAAATAGTCAATAAGGTTTAAAATCATATTTTCTTCACATTCTGAATACCGTCGAGGCATTTTACACAATAAAAATACGAAAACGAAAATAAAATCTGACCTTACTTTAGAGAAACAATTTTTTTGACAAGTTTGAAAAATGACATAATTTCATAACCCATATTTTAGGATATTATTATTGTAAATCAGCTGCTGAACGGCAGCCATTTTGATTTTAAGAAACGACCAACCTTTTTGACGTCATTAATTTGTTTCAGTCTGTTTTTGACCTTTTTAATTGGTTAAAAAAGGTAAGGCAATTGATGACGAAAGTACAAACCCTCGTGAAACGAAGTATATACAGTTTATTCCAATTGATTGGAAGGACCAAAACTAGATCTTAGTTTCTTAGTATTTATATATACGGCTCTTTAATTTTGTTATTAGTGGTCCATTGACTTTTTACGTTTTATATCAGTTAGTTTTTTTACTTAATTTTTAGTCACCCTGTATTAATTTACACCCAAAATATCCACTCAATATACAAAATTGGGCCTCTTTTTACAAGAAATTCAACTCAAATTAAATAATAGAGTATGCCGTATAGGACAATTTTCTCCCTATTTTGGAGTCTGCAAACGTCATTTTTGACATAAAATTCAAGATATGTCGAAAACGGTTAGACTTAGGTATAGCATATTATACACGAAATATATGTAGAATTTTCTGGGGAATCGAAAAACACAATAATATATGGGGTATTTCATTAAAAATAAGGAAGTTAGCATCGACTTCCGGTACAACCGGAAGTGCCACCATCTTGAAAATATTTTAGCTGAGTGTTAGTAAACTACCAAATTTTCAAAATTTGTCCAGTTTTTGAGAAATCGACCGCGTCGGTTCGTCGTGGGACACCCTGTCTAAGATTATACATATTTCGACAAAGCAGAATAAAATAAAACTATTATAATAACAAAAAATAATAATAAATTATATGATATTATATGGCAAAAAAATTATTTCTTAAGCTAGAAATATACCGTTTTAAAATTAACTTTTCGCCCATCTTTAAACCTTTCCGCAACCTAAAGTAATATTCTAGAGTAGTTTTTCATTTTTGGGGAATTTCCTCCAATTTCCGCTGCGCCTCCGGACGTAATTTTCCAATTTAGCTTCTCGGGAAAATCTGTTTTCGACTGATATTAACGCCCCGAAAATGTTGATGATGACGCTGAGATTTTAACTTATATAAGTGTTATAATATAAATTACGTTTTATAAACTCCTTTTAGGAAGTTAAGGAAGCGGGAGTTGTATTGTACCTATTTGTATCATCGGGAATATTGCTGGTTTTTGAGATAATTAAGTAACTAATTAAGGGACTAAAAAAAAAATTAAAAAAATTCGTATCATACATAGGAGCAAAGATATTAAGTGTATAGAGTTCGGACACCCTGTATTTTTTTATCTTTGAACAGTCCACGAAGGCTGATTGCCTAAGTATTAACGTACCGTGAGTGTCTGAAGTGTGGTGAGAGGGAGTTTGTTCACACGGGACTTAAATATTTGGAGACTGGGAGGAGAAGGAAAAACTTAATCATGTAGCGGGTTCCATAGTCTGGACACTCTGGGGATGAAGGAACGAAGAAAGCGGGAAGTTCGGGGCCTCTCTAATTGAACTGTAAAAGAATGCGTAAAAGTTGCACTACGTGTTGCTCTGTTGGGAGCTGCCAGAGGGGGAATTATACTGGCCAACCCCTCTAAGCAGAAGCCGTGAAAATACCTATAGAAGAGCGACACATCTCCTAGGGCTCGACGGTGGCAAGAGCAGGAAGCCTTTCTGTAAGCGTAAGATCATTAATAAGACGAACGGCTCTTCTTTGAATGGAGTCCAGAATGCTAAGTGTTGTAGGAGACGCCATTCCCCAGACATGAGAACAATATTCTAAAGAGGGTCTGATTTGGGATACATACAGAGTATACAGATTGAAAGAAGAAAATACTTACGTGCTCGGAAGATGAATCCAAGCCTTTTTCAAGCTGCCGAGGCTATGGATGTTATGTGTTTGTGCCAGTTGAGGTTATTCTCAGAAGTATATAACGCCGCCAAGATTAAACTTAATTAATATGATAAACTTTATATCGATAATTACATATATTTTTATAAGATTCAAACAAACATAACAGTCTTTAAACAAAGAAAGATCAGTCACAGCAATTACGAACGAAGATTCATTTCTCGAATGGGTCGTAGGTATTTACTTGCAAAAATGTCGAAAATGACATTCGAGAATACAAATTTTCAATGTGCATGATTTTTAAACGACATTATACTGATGTCGTATGCGACACTCTGTATTTGCGATTGGAAAATAGACTGCCTGAAGTGAGAATCCGGAAAGATTGTCGCAATTTCATCTCAAAAAACTGATGCTGACACCTTCTTGACCGATTTCTGGAGACTTACTGGCTTCGGAAGCGAAGTATTGGTTCTACACCACTCTTTACCCTCTTATTTTGATTCAGATTTATGGTGGTGGACCCAAGTCTCATCTGTAATGATAAAACGATGCACAAAATCCTTTGTTACCATTTGGAAAACACTCCAAATGTTTTTGAGAAACTTACATTCGAATATTTTTTGTTCTGCTTAGCTGAATATACAGTATTGTGTATTTACAATTCCTTTCTTTTTTTCAAGAACTTATCAATAACCACCCCTATAAGCTACGTTTTCTTCCTATTTTCTTTAATGCTCTTATCGCCTGTTTCCCAATCCATCGATTGCCACTCATTGCTTTATTCCTTTACTTGATAATTTAGGTCAAATACAAGAGAATTTTTACTTAATAAAATTGCTTTTGATGGAATTTCTGGGTCACTTTAAGTCACGTACACAGTTCTGTATTTTAAACGAAAATATATGCTTTACTGCACTGTGCAAAAGAAAATAACAGGAGGGATTATAAAAACAAGCGGATCTACATAATAACAGACAGCCAAGCGTCACTAGGAGCACTAGTAAACCCCAAGGTAACGTCCAAGCTGTCATGGGAATGCAAAAAAAAGTGGAAGTCCTGGGGAGCACAACGGGAAAACTCTCCTGTGGGTTCCAGGATACTCGGGAATAGAAGGCAACGAAAAAGCGGATGTGCTAGTGAGACAGAGATCATTCACACCATACTTTGGACTAGAACCTGCCCTTAGAGTGACCAAAACCACCGCACGAGGGCAAACTAGGGAATGAATCCGAAACAAACACGACGAATACTGACGGAACATCAGTAGAATAAGACATGGAAAAGGCTTCATAAAGCGCCCATCCAAAAGAACGCAGGAAGAACTACTTAGACAACGTAGGAAAAGACTTTGCATAAGAGTAGGACTACTAACAGGTCACGATTACCTAAGAGGACACCTACACACCGGATCAACCAACCAGTCTCGGGGTTATACAGACTTGTAAAAGCAACAAGACTAATCGGAGGATTAGTATAAAGGATAATGGGAGATTAGGCACAAAGACCTCAAGAGGCTGCGTTGCTTCCATTAGTAAATCAAGACGGCTGCCCGGGAGAGAAGTCACGTATAGTCTGTCTCAAAGTATATCGTTATGGCTTTTGACGGACCATACCCGAATAAACCTTTAACGATTTTATTACCTATTGTTATTGGGTAAACCCATTTGTTCATAAGGGCAGGGGTGGGCCAAGTATTTCTTGAGTATTAACCATTGGACATATAAATATTTGGCTAATATTGTAGTAGCAGTATTGAATAACCGTTTTACTGTGCGTTTCGAAAAAGTTGTTTTACGAGAATATAACTATGTCACGTCGAAATCATTTGCCATTAGATGCAAAACTGGTTGTAAAAAATGTGTATGAAATTTTAATCAGTAGAGATCTAATTAAACAAGAAGCTTTAAAAGAAACCTGTCTACTTACAAAAACTCCAATATCATCGATAAGGGATATAATTATTAGTGAAGAATTGAACAAAAGAAAAAACGTAGTGATTTTCAATCTCACCGTATAGACAATAGTGATCAGGACCTAATAAGAAGGAAAATATATTGTCTTTATGAAAGCAGCGTTATTCCTACCTTGGATAAAGACGAAACCAATATAAATATTAGCCGTGCCACCCTCCATAGAGTTGTTTGTAAAATGGGATTTAAATACCGCAAAATAGACACAGGACAAGTAGGATGGAATCGCACAGATTATGCACTTGGAGATTTAATTATCTTTAAGAAGTTAAAAGATATAGGATAGAAAACAGATCCATAATTTACCTTGATGAAACATGGTTCGATACCAACGACACAGTATCCAAAGGATGGGTTGATTCCAGTCGAAACTGTCAGACGAAAGCACCTTCAAATAAAGGAATACGCATTACCATAATACACGCTGGTTCAGAAGACGGATTTGTCCCAAACTGCTTTCTGTTATTTGCAAAGAATATTAAGGATTCTAGCTTGGATTATCATGAGGATACAAGTGCAGAACTTTTTAAAAACTGGTTTCAAAATTATCTTTTAAAAAAATTTCCAAACAACGGTGTTATTGTCATGGATAACGCAAGCTACCACAGGCGTCTGCTACACAAAGCACCAGCTTCATCAAGTTCAAAAACTAAAATCCAGAAATATTTGTTAGAAAATGATATTTATTTTGAATTTAGTTACAAAAAAACGCAACTTTTGGAAGTACTAAATTCATATGCAATTAAAAAACAATATGTATGTGATAATTTGGCTAATAGGCTGGGCATACTGTCTTACGGCTTTCTCCGTATCACTGTATGTTTAACCCCATAGAGCATTTGTGGAACTAAATAAAATCAAAGATCAGAGCAGAAAATGTTACACCTACTTTAAGTCCCAGTGTTATAAATTTGATAAAAAAATGTAATTAATAACATACCAGTTGAGAGCTGGAAAAATTCCCTACAGCACATTATAAAAATTTGGGACTCTTACATTTCTATCCAAAACAACATGAATCCTATTGTAATTAATCTCAATGATGACTCTGATAGTGAAACAGAATTAGATATTTAGATAAAAAATGTAATTATGTATAGATAATGCAGTTATAAATTTATTAAAACTTTGCATATATTTAATTTCTTAATGGTATTTTAAGATTATACTTACCTAAATAAACAATAAATTACAAATCTTTATATTATTAAAGTCCGTCCCTAATGTTCTGTCCTTTAATACCTACCGATCCGCAGTTTTATTGCTGTCGGCAGGTATAATCCATAAATAAAGGCAAGAGCTACTACGGTATACTTTGAGACAGACTATACACTAATCAAGTGTTGTATTTATAATTTTATTTTGGGTATACGTCATTCAAAAATAACGATTTTATTGCGATATTTTATTTTTTTATTGTAAAAATACTGTAAAACGTGAAATTTGGACAGCTGTAAAGCCATAAATGAGTTGAGAGATCTACCTCAAATAAATCATTTTTATAAATATTATTGAAACATTCTGTTATTAATACTTGTAACTTTTAGTTCTTTAATCTCTTGGCGTCCTTTTTAAATACGCTACAACATTATTAACAGTACCTACTTCCCAATTTAGGCCTACACAAACCGTTCTTCCTACGCGCTTCAATTGAAAAATCATTTATCAAACTTCTTTTACCGAGAATTCCTCAAATGGTGTCAAATGAGTGTGGCGTAACGATAGAAACGTTGATTTACCATTCGTTGCACCGAAATTTCGAATAATTTTGAATAAATTTCGGTAATGTAGTCGGCCTGGTCCATTGTTATTTTTTTTTAGAACAGCCCACCTGTCTTTGAAATTCGATGCGGCTGAAAGATGTTTGTGTTTTTTTGATGGCTCTATTAAAGGAAATGGTGATTTAATAATTTAAACTAAAAAAATGTGTTTAATGTATAAAACAAAGGATTTTTTTTAATAATTCGTCATGAGGTTTAAAAAAATATGTAAGAATGTAAATACGTAAAGTGGTACTTTTCTGCACAAGACTGCTGTTGAACAAACAGCATTCAATTAACAAGTAAAAATTTTACATTTTGCACCTCTAAGTTACTAAAAAGGGGCAGAATTATCGATATATCGATTTAACGATATTACATTTTTAAGAATTTTTTTTGTTTCAGATGTACCGTAGTTCTTTTTAATACGAAAACAGAGCAGCAGAATCACATTATAAATATATGTAGGAAAACCATAACGGCACTGGCCTATTCTTCATGTGGCAGATATTTAGTTACAGGTAAGAATTTGTTTTATTACTTTTTTTATATGTATATAACGTTTTAAATTGCAATTTAGAAAGAAGAAAATACGTAATTAAAAGTCGTCAAATGTCGCGCGTTCAACGCAATATTCGGATCCGTTTTTGCCATATGTATATAGAAATCGAAGATATACAAGTTGTAAAAAATTTTAAATTTCCTTTAAAACGCTGACTTGATCATGGCGTCGTTCGTGACATCACATATCAACAAACAGTAAGATAATATACAGGGTCTTCGGTATATGAGTAGACATGCGTAAATCTGAGATAGGTGGGGCCGTGTGCTATGCGGTCCACCAAGACATTTTGAACTTTTCCAAAATTTCCAATTTGCGAATTTTAAACTAAAATAACTTTTTGAAAAATCATGTAGCAAAAATCACAATTTGCTTAAAAACAGCAAGAAATATTTGTCAACTTTATCAAAAGTAAAATTTTGTAAAAAATGCCCACCTTGATAAAGTTGACAAATAACTCTTGCTGTTTTTAAGCAAATTGTGGTTATTGCATATCGTTCGAAAGGACATGAATTGAAGATGTTTTTGACTAATTAGAGATACTCGATCAGTACTAGTTTTTTTAAATGCAATGCAAAGTTGGCTTGGAATTATTTTTTACGTCTTTTTGTGGTTTGGGGGCCCGTATTTTTTTTTGTAGCTGTCATGGGCCCCAATTATTAAATTTTTATGATTTTAGTATTAGTCTAGATTAAAATAAAATAAAAATGTTTTTAGTTTCATGATTTTTTAAAAAGTTATTTCAGTTTGAAATTCGAAAATTGAAAATTTTGGAAAAAAAAATTATAAAAAAAAATTCTTAGGGCCAGTTCAAGAGGTCTGGGTGGACCGCATAGCAGACGGCCCCACCAATCTCAGATTAACGTATGTCTACTCATGTGCCGAACACCCTGTATAAGAAGGTATTCTAATTCTGCAATGCCTAATGAGAAATGTGTCAATTGGTCGCGCCGCCACGAGTGTGTCTGGCACACTAACTGGCCTCTTAAGTATCTTCATTATAACTCCCACAATAATAAAAAAAAATGGATAGAATAGTTTTTGCATAGCTTTAGATTAGATTAGATTATTTAAGCGGAAATGGCAAAAATGACCTCCACCACTGCAACCTTACCAGATTTATTGCGGTTTCTTCTATTGTTCTTTAGAGTACCTTGTCCAGGCCCGTCTTCTTAACTAGACTCCAGAGTCTTGACACTGGCCACTCCATATATCTTGCCGGTTTTGGCTTTTCCTCACCAGGCCTAGTAAACCTAAGCCTGCATAGTGCTTCGCAATGGCACCACACATGTACGGCTGTTTCTTCAGCCTCCTGGCAGAACCTACACAGGCTATCCTCCACCAGGCCTATTCCTTCCAGGTGCTTGTTGAGTTTGCAATATCCTGTTAGTTGACCTACCGTTATCCTTACGACTTTACGACTGTGGCTCAGTAGGTCCGAGGTAAACTTGGCCGAGCAAGTCTTAATGAACTGCTTTGCCTGTCGTTGTCCTGGTGTTTGTAACCACCAGCTTTGAAACTCTCTGTCTACCCAACTCTTAATAGATGCTTTAAGGAGGCCTGCCAAGATTCCACAGAATGGCTCAGGGCCTATCATTTCCATGGCTGATCCTCTTTTGGCTAGGTCGTCGGCCTCTTCGTTACCTGGTACCCAAACTACCGTATGTTTGTTTGCCAAGCCGACTTTATCTAGGGCCTGTATACAGTCCCCCACTAGTTTGGAATTAACTTTCGGAGAACTGATGGCCTTCAGGGCCGCTTGGCTGTCTGAGTAAATGACGATGTTTTTTCTTTTCTTCCTTTTTCTTTAATCAGCATGGCACAATGCATTATTGCTGCGATTTCCGCTTGGAAAACCGTGGCGTGCTGACCAAGACTTAAGGTTACCTTTTCTCTAGGCTTGTCTCCATAGAGGCCAGCTCCTACTCCCTTGTTGGTCTTCGAGCCATCTGTATACCAGATGCATAGAACCATATATTTTTTATTTTTTTTAAGTTTGGTGCTAACAATCTATTTCGTTTCGTACCCGGTGTGTCTGGAATTTTTCCATTTAATAACTCAAATCTAGGCAGTTGATCGCTGGGAACCACAAAGCACTTAATAAGAACAGATAAACGTGAAGATGAAGATACTGTTGAAATCTTAGAGCTTTTACTTACCTAGAGGCAGATTATTGCGATAGGTCTACAAACTTTTTCTTCGCTTTGCGTGCTGATTGCACGCAAAGCGAGTGAAAAGGTTGTAGACTTATGAGTTTACAATTTTTCTTTTTCACTCTACGTGTAGCCAGGACGAAAAGCAAGATAGCAAAGTTGTTAACTTATCACGATAATTTTGCTCTAGGTAGGTATATGCTCGAAAGTTAAAATACAAACGACACCAATAACGTTTAATGATACGTGACGTAGTTCCGCTGTGATTGGTGTTTTACGTATCATGGCGGACTGCTGTATACAGAGCTGTCAAAACTTGAAGTACTTCAAGTAAAATTTTACTTGAAGTACTTTTTTGTACTTCAAGTATTTTACTTCAAGTACTTTTTATTAGGAGGTACTTGTACTTATACTTGATTAGTTTTTATGAAGATACTTGGATTTTTACTTGATTTGACCAAGTAAATTACTTGAAGTATTTATTTAACTACTTGAAGTATTACGATGTACTTGAAGTAAAAAAAGTACTTCAAGTAAAAAAAGTACTTTAAGTAAAGAAAGTACTTCAAGTAAATAAAAAGTACTTGAAGTAAAAACAATACTTCAAGTAAATAAAAAGTACTTGTCAAGTACTTTTATGTACTTCAAGTACTTTGGTTTACTTCAAGTACTTTGGTGTACTTCAAGTACTTTGTTTTACTTCAAGTACTTTGTTTTACTTAAAGTACTTTGTTTTACTTCAAGTACTTTGGTTTACTTCAAGTACTTGGATTTACTTCAAGTAAAATACTTGGGGTGGTATTTCAAGTACTTTTTCAATTTACTTGAAAATGCAAGTACATTTTAATGAATACTTGGTACTTGTACTTGAAGTAATTTTTAAAAAATCAAAAACTTGGTACTTGTACTTGAAGTACTATTTAAGAGTACTTTGACAGCTCTGGCTGTATATGATTAGTTGTATGTTATATCGTCATCATGCCTTTTATTATCCTACTTTAAATTTGTTTGCTATATTATAAGCGTTTATTGATACAAAAAAATCATTCATTAATAAGGGCTTTTAATGAATGGTTTTGAATACGTTAATAACACTTATAAATGAACAATCGCTGAAAATAGTCTTTTTGAATGTTTCTTTTTCGTTAGGCGAATGTGGACACCAGCCAGCAGTGCGAGTATGGGATCTCCAATCGGATCCCCAGTCCGGACACCCCGGACTTGCTCCCCAGCCTCAGCAAGTGGCGGAGTTTGTTGGTCACAAGTACGGGGTAAACTGCGTGGTGAGTATTCGTTTAGAAAAAAATCAAGAGCAGCCAACAGAGAGCAGTAAAAACTATGTAGTATAAATAATTACTTGTTTTTCAGGCATTTTCACCCAACGGCAAATATGTTGTCAGCATTGGGACGCAACATGACATGATAGTAAATGTTTGGGACTGGAAAAATAATATAAAGGTAAGATATGTACACCATGGTAGATTAAACGTGATCTACCGGTAAGTACTAATCCAAAATGGTATTTTTCCCTCACATAGTGTCTTTGAAGGACTTGGCAACGTAAATTTTTAGTAGACCGTTCATTGTTGCAGCAAAATAATCTGCATCCTTCCAGCAATTGCTGCGTTAGACGAGTCGCATAAAATTGGCGCCAATTCCCATTTTATAAAAATTAAAATCAGACAAGCGGAATTTCAACAGCGTTTAGTACATTTTTATAGGTTTTTTATTGTTTTTAAAGTTGTGACTGACGATTATTTTTGTCCCATATTTAAAGTTAAAATAACAGACAATATTTTTTATATCATTTTTTTGTTTTTTTTAATTTCCAGGTCGCTAGTAATAAAGTTAGTACCAAAGTGAAAGCGATGGCTTTCGCCGAAAATGGCAGCTATTTTGTCACTGTCGGCAATAGACACGTGAAGTTTTGGTTTTTGGAGACTGGAAAAAATAAGGTGAGTGAATTTCGTCGTCGTTGCCGATCACATTTAAGATAGTCCAGTAACTGAAGACCTGAAAGTACCCAAAGCTGTAAATAAATCTGTACAGTTTTCATTTGTGGCGTAATTCTTAGGTCTTCGCGGATGCTTTCGAGCGAGAAAGTTTATCACGATTCCGACGTGGGAACCCGCTGAAAATGGCCCCCTAAAGCCTCAATCGTGTTCGCTGTCGCGACATATGATATATATCTACATTTTTAGACGTTGATTCAATTTTTTTTGTGCTTCACAGAAAGTTGTACAATTAATTCTTATATATTTAATGAACCTAAAGATTTAATATTTGTCTTTTTGGTTTATGTGTTTATATTTTTAGTACAAAGAAGCAGTTCCCTTAATGGGCAGGTCGGCCATGTTGGGTGAACAAAGGAACAATTATTTCTGTGATGTTGCGTGTGGCAAAGGAGAGTGCGCTGATAGTACGTACGCTATTACTAGGTGAGTTTTGTAAACATTTGTTTATTTTTCTCTAAGGTCAATAACAATTAAACATAAAACCTTTTTAGGTCAGGATTCCTGTGTGAATTTAATAATAGAAGAATCTTAGATAAGTGGATAGAATTAAGGGTAAGTTTTCGGTTTGTTTTTTTTTTAAATTGCTTTTTTTTGTAAGTCCTCGTATATCGGAGCATTTAAACTACCGTTATACGAGGTGCATTCTATACATTTGTTAAATTTGGTTAAAATAAAGATATATTTTTTTTAGACAACCAGTGCCAATTGTATAGCAGTAGGACAAAAATATATTTTCGTAGGATGCGCCGAAGGTATAATTCGGTGTTTCGACCCCACCAACCTTATGTTCGTGACCACGCTGCCTAGGTGCCACTATCTGGGAGTGGATGTGGCCCTTGGAACGAATATTCAGTAAGAACGACATTTTTTTTATACGAGGATCGATCGGATATATACAAGACTTTAAAAAATATATATTTAGTGTAACAAAGTAATAATGCTCATATCATCAAGCTCGTTCGTTAAAAATGCATTTTTCCAGACCAATAAAAATTTCTTTTAAGTCAAGTAGTAATACCAGCGGGATACTGTGACACTTTCCTTACGACACTGGTCTTTGACGTTACAGTGTAATTTATAGAACGGTTTCTAGGCAAACCATTGATAGTATTTGATTCTTGATTTGTTTAATCAGTTTAAAATTTCAACTCGTCTTACGATTTTATTTACAAGAAATTTTTGTAAAGCATTGGCTGTGAAAAGTTTACTTGGTTGCTTCAGCTTCGTGAGCGCTACCGCTGAACTGGTCTGGACAGGAGAATGATTGAATACCCTACTTTTAGAAAATTTATACCATTGCATTCTAGAAGGCTTTCGCTGCTTTTAAAAACAGTAGTTTTGTTTATTTTTGGTCCAGCATTGTATAAATAACACAGGTTAACAAAAAAAAGTGATGTGTAGTGATGAGCGAGACCGGTCTTGGTCTTGCGGTCTTGGTCTTGGTCTTGCAGCAAGACCAAGACCGAGACCAAGACCAAGACCGCCTTCTCGCTTGCAAGACCAAGACCAAGACCGGGGTATGCAAGACCAAGACCAAGACCGAGGAGTGCAAGACTACGCAAGACCAAGAGCGACCTGCAAGACTCTTGCACTTTTGCGACTTTTTTTAATATTAAATTATTTAATTTTTATATTTAATATACAGAGGTATTTCATGCAGGCGTGACAAAAAATGTGTCAAGAACTGCCAAAAAGGCAATTATTTATTAGGTAGCAGGTTTCTTAATTAAATAATATTTAAATTAATCACTTTGTACTTATACAGTTTTGTAACAACGATAACGAGTAAATTCAATAACATGTTTCAAAAATAATAAGATTGTGACAAAAGTTATAGAAGCTAAAAATGACTTTCATATTCCTAATGTATTTTTTTAAGCTATCTAGTGATGCCACTTACAGGGTGGATCAAAAATTTCTACAATACAGAAAAACATTATTTTTGTTCCACACTGTAAGAAGTGACTGGATTGCTTCTTAAAACTAAGATATTAATGGTAAAGATATGGATTAATAAAAAATATTATTCTTATGTCATAATTTTATATAAATGAATTTTAAATATTACTTCCGGTTTAGACGAAAAATAATATTTCAGAACCATCTACCTTGATATTGTTCCTATATGAGAGTTCAACAATTTTCAGCATAATATTCAGGGTGGTGATTTTTTAAATGGATTTTTGGCCATATTTTTTTTATTTATGGTTAAAAGCTAAAAATAAGGAAGTTTTCTTAAGCGGTATTTCGGAAATATTGAGCTTTGTCACACTATTAAGCCACCTTTATAGAGAATGTTTATAGATTATTTGTGCCAACTTTGTACGGCAAATGTGTGACTACTTTAAAGATTAAAAGTTTATATGAACTGTAAAGATTCCTGAATGACTTTTTTTTTAAATCAGAAATCAATGTTTACATATTAGAATCGTTTTCACGGAAATTTCACATCTGGTTGAAATTAAATGTTTTTTTTCTGCTCACACAGTACACAAATTTGTTTTTATTTTATATGCTTTTTTAAAGAAAATTTAAATAATTTTTATGACTAAAATCTTTCTATGTGTCACAATTCAACTAAAAATGAAGCGGTATAAATAAATAAACCCCTACATTTAAAATATGCCTTTTAATCAAATAATTAAAATGTACGTGTAAGCTTAAAATCGATATATTTTAAAATGTTAATTCAAAAAATATAGTCGTCATCTTTATTTATTTTTAAGTATTAAAAAAATATATTTTATTTAAGATTACTTATTTTAAATTATCACCACCAAAAAAAAAGCAAGACCAGCAAGACTCTTGCAGCAAGACCAAGACCAAGACCAAGACTGGGTGGTGCAAGACCAAGACCAAGAACAAGACCTTCCTTTGGCTTGCAAGACCAAGACCAAGACCAGGCTTGCAAGACCAAGACCAAGACTAGCCCGGTTTGGTCTTGGTCTTGCTTTGCTCATCACTAGTGATGTGTGCTGGGTCTGGGTGTCAGACTACGATTTTTTGGCGTTTTTTTTTTGCTAAACACAAATCTCAAAATTGGGGAGCAACCAGCAAAAAAATCAAGAAAAACCCAAAAACGATAAAAGTCACGATCTAGTATTTTTTTGTGTATGATATTATTATCTTGCGGTTTCTACTTGTTTCTCTCTCTGTAATATTCCACCGTAATTTGCAAATACATTAATTCACTACTTATTGTGTCTTATTCAAGTCCCACATTGATAACATTTGGTCTTCGACAAAAAAATCGGTACATCTACCGACAGAAACCTGCTGCCACGGAATGTTTGGACTACTATAATCTATAAGAGATACAAAATAATTCATAAAACAAAAAATAGAGCTCTCCAAAATGTCTTTACAGTGTGTCCAGGATAAGGATGTCTATCATGGGGATCTTGGAAAACAAAAAAGATACGAAGATGGTTAAATTAGAGAAAAGTTGCGCATTTTCAAGCCTAACAATATGCCGTTTAGGAAATTTTAAAATTTCGAGGAGTTCCGAAGATATGCCTAAAAAGCCTAAATTTGCTGATTCCGTTTTTTTTTCTGGCGTTATTTCAAAAAATTTGGAAAAACAAAAGACACTTTCTTATGGCCACTTTTTAAGCTCTACAAAACAGCGTTAAGAGATTTTATGTACAACGTTTCGTTTTTCAACATCAACTTCATTTTTTTAAATACGGCCCTCAATTGTTTATTTCATTTTTTTAAAGCAGTTTTAATCTTAATTACAATGATGTATCACACTTGATATTTTTCTGTTAAATAATCATATATTTCATAAGAGACAATGAGTTAGACAAGGAACGCACATCATTTCTTATGGGGGCGTTTCATATCTGTTAAATAAATATTAAATGTTATACATTTTTTTAGTTGGGATAATAAGGGGTTAAAAAAAATTAAATAAAAAACCCAGGTCTGTATTTAAAAAAATAAAGTTGATGATGGTTTAACGAAAACGAAACATCGTACGGAAAATCTCTCAACGCTGTTTTGTAGAGCTTAAAAAGTGGCCATGAGAAAGTGTTTTTGGTTTTTCCATATCTCTTTAAATAACGCCAGAAAAAAATAAAAACGAAATCGGCAAATTTCGGTTTTTTAGGTATATCTCCGGAACTACTCGGAATTTTAAAACTTTCTAAATAGCATATTGTTGGGCTTGAAAATGCGCAACTTATTTCTAATTTAACCATCTTCGTATCTCTTGTTTTCCAAGATCCCCATAATAGATATCCTTATCTTGGACACGCTGTATAAAAAATAATATGTAATTTTGACAAAAAATTTCAGCCCAAAATAGAAAAAAAATGTGAATTTTGGGCTTTTTTTATTATAAATCATTAAATTTTAAAATTTGCAAAAAAAAATAAAAAAAAATTCAATTTTTTTCCAGGGGTATACCTTGAAAAAATCCTGAAAATTCAGTTTTTTGATTATAACTCGAAAAATATTGCATTTAGACAAAAAGGTTATGTCACTTAAATTAAAGGTCTTGTCAAAATACATAGTTAATGTCCTATAAAGTTTCGTGCATCTTTTATGGTTTTTGAGATATTGACGTTTTAAATTAAAAAAATCGTTAATATCTGAAACAACGCCTTTTAGCGATTTTTTGCTGTAGATTCGTGTTCGGCGGAAAAAAATACGCCAGAGAAACTTCGTCCGACAACCAACACACACCACTTTTTTTGTGGACCTGTGTAATTGATGTAATTTAAAATATTGAAAAAATCATAATACCATAAGCATTTAAAATAAACATTATATTCTGTTTTATCGATACATTTTTTTTTCAGACATATGACTCCACCATCACCAGATGCGAAATATCCCGATACAATAGCAGTATCGTTCGATGAGACTAACAACAAACTAACGGCCGTTTATAACGATCATTCCATTTATATTTGGGATGTTTTTAACATTAAAAGGGTAAGTTTAAGTTTGTTGTTTTATGTTTTTTTGTGTGAAATTTATATTATTTTTTTTACTTAGGTGGGTAAGTCGTGTTCGTTCCTTTACCATTCCGCCTGCATTTGGGGGGTGGAAATGGCTCCCCCCAACAGTCCTTTCCCCCCCGGAAGCTTCCTGACGTGCGGTTCCGACGACACCATCAGAGTTTGGAGCTTGAACAAGTTGAGCGAGAGAAATACGAAAGGGATGTATCAGCAAAATATTTATAGTAATGTACGTTTTTTTTGCTTGATTTTTACTTTCGCAGTAATAAGAATGTTTTTTATCTATCTTAGGAATTGCTAAAAGTAGTGTATGTAGACAAAGACCTATCCTACATAAAAGATCTTGATATCTCGGGACCTATCACGACCGAGAAACGACCTGATCAAACGTCATACGATGGTAAAAATGGCGTCAGATGTATACGAGTCAGCCCTGACGGGAAACATTTGGCGAGCGGCGATAGATCTGGTAAGAATGGAGGCCACGCCTCCAATTATGGGTATTTATTACTTATTTTATTTATTTTTCTATCTTCAGTCCCCATTTATAGATAAATAATTAATAATATTTATTACTTTTTTTGCTTAAACTTAAGCAACATTTTTTTACAACTTTATCGAACCATATCAAGTAAGGGCCTTTGATTATATTTACGTGGCTTCTGAGGCCTTTATTTTTAAAGAAAGAAAAAAATGTTTGATATAAAAATTATGGGATTTTTTTCATATAATCTTTTAAAATTATTAGCAAAAAAATATCGCAATATAAAAAAATGGAAAAATATAGGCAACTTCAACTTTTTTAAATGAAACACCCTGTATATTATGCGCTACAACGAAAGATCTTTTTTTGGGATTTTAAATATATATACATTGATGATATTTGGATGAACCATTTTTGAGATATTTTAGGTTAAATTATTAATAAATTACAAAAAAAGTTTCATATTAGTATCAAGAAAGCCATGGAAACAATAAAATTGTTATGTTGCTGAATTGGTGAGGGTTTTTCTGGACCATAATTTTATTTTTTGTGATAAACATTCCTGCTAAAGTGAAGGAAGACTTGTCGGTGAATAGAATTTTTTTAAAAAACTTTGGATCCTGCTGCATAAACCTAGCTATTTCCAATGCATACTTAGATCGGTTCTGCATGTTTTGTTTAGGAAAATTCTGAACGGACATGAATTTATAAGGATAAAATTTGTAAAATTTTAAGGTTAAATAAATTTTATAATCAGTTTTATTAAGTTCAGATGCCGCATCCGAGATTAATATTTCAGGATTTTCTAAAAATTATTAAAAGTAGTTAGTGCTGGTCCAATAGAAAAGTATAATTATTATCCTGAAAAAACGAGGATTTCCAAAACTTTGTTTTCATTTCGTGCAGCAGTCCCTTACTTCATTTTAAAGCTTTTTTGTTCAATAAACTTTCTTACTATGTATTTAATAGTATTTATAGATGGTACCCGTTGTTAAGGATATAATAAGTAATATTCCCTTTGCACTGTCTTCACATTATCATTGTTACCATAAAAAAGACGCATAATAGCGATTTTTTGTTCGTCTGAATAGATAATCCACAAAAAAGCAATACCAACTACTTTTAATAGTTAAAATAATAAATTTCAACTTTTTACAATATTAATACTTCAAGTTTATTAAAACGATTTTACTGTTTTCATAGCTTTCTTGATACTAATATGATTTTTTTAAAATTTATTTATATTTTAAGCTTAAATATCTTAAAAATGGTTCATCGAAATATCATCAATGTATATATATTTAAAATCAATTGTAGCGCATAATATACAGGGTGTTCTATTTAAAAAAGTTGATGTTGCCTATATTTTTCCATTTTTTTATTGCGATATTTTTTACTGATATTTTTAAAAGATAATATGGAAAAAAAACTACAATTTTTTTATAAAACATTTTTTTCTGTCTTCAAAATTAAAGGCTCCAGAAGCCACGTAAATATAATCAAAGACCCTGTACAAACCGCTTTTTTCCCTAAATTAATGAGCGACTAACATTTTTTAAAGTAGCACTAGCTTGATTACGAAACCTTTTTCTTTGCAGGAAATATCAGGATTCACGATACCAGCCAGATGAAGGAACTACTTAAAATAGAGGCACATGACAGTGAGGTTTTGTGCCTCGAATATTGTGCCAATGATACTGTATATAATATGTTAGCTAGCGCCAGCAGGGACAGACTGATTCATGTATTCGACACTAAACATGTGAGTGTTTCTTTTAGGAATCCATACATTATGTTTTATTTATAGGTAATTTTATCGATCACTAACATCAAAGTGCGATTAATACAATATTAAGCGGAAAATATGGATAGAGAACAGGGGTTACCACAAGATGTATCATTTTGTTGGTACGAGCCCAGTCGCATATAATTTGGACCAAGGAAAAAAAATTATAGAATGTTGTATTAGTGAACTAATTTTTATTTATTCAAAATAACTTGAACAAGAACAAGTTAGATAATTTAAAACTATATATTATTAACAATTAATCAACAATATTTGTGGTACTTTTGAACTACAATAATAAACAAAACAAAAAAAAATGTTTATGTCTGGCGCATATTAGTTGTACTAAACGTTTTTGAAAAGTTACCACTGAGTGCAGTCACCTTTTCTTTTATTACAGCATCAAAAAACTTTTTGACATAGTGTCTACCAATGTTTTGTAGTATTCTGGT
>JAHBCN010001305.1:0-122512 GCA_019359885.1 Listronotus oregonensis | reverse complement strand
TCGCCATGGCTTTTTAACAGCGTGGTTTTGCCCGCTCCCTTCGGCCCATCCAGCGAAAAAAACAGTTGACACTCATTCTGCGAATGATGATCGATGAAGGGTTTTTATCAGGCCCGAATCTGGAAAAGCATTTAACTTTTTTCGTGAAAGCGAGAAATTTTCCCCCCATTGGGTTGTCGGAAGTTTCAATTCCCTGGAAAAAATCAATCAGCGCCTTTTTTGTGGGCAGGTAAGGGCCGGTTTGAATACAGAAAAAACAGTTGCAGCGGGGCTCCCTTTTTTAAAAAAATTAAACCCGATTAACCGCCCTCCTAATGTAGACCCGCAGCCCTGTTTTGACAAAATGGCAAAACCGACGCCTGCCAGCGCAGCACCCCCCTGCCATCTCCCCGCTGTTCCCCCGATAATGCCCTTAACCTTAACCGTCTCGAACCCCCTTGCTTTAAAAAAACCCGGGGGGCCCCTTTTTCAGCGCACTCAGGGTGGTAATACAGGGTAATGCTTCCCCGCCGGATATTAGTAGGGGTGCCATAGCGTTAATAACGACCGGCAAAATGGTGCAAGGGATAGTCAGCAGATGACGGGCTATATAGTCACGTCATCCATCTGGCCCCGGCTTACAATGATCGCTAAGTCCAGATCGCCCCGCAGTGATTCCAAAGCCGAGAGGTTTGTGACGCAGCTAATCTCCAGATCCGGGTACTGACAGGCGAAATCGGCGATAGCGGAACCCAGCAGCGGGGGGCCTATTTCATTGGGAATACAGGACGTAATGGCCCCTGAGCTGCATCTGGCGCGGTGAGTTCGGGTTTCCGTTTGCTCGAGCGCTTCCAGTAATGGCTTCGCCCGGCCTAACAGATGCCCGGCCTGAGTGAGTTTCTTGTCGGGGGCTGCGCTCGATAAGCTGAAGATTCAGTTTTTCTTCAACGGGAGAAAAAAGCGGCTGACATTTGAGGTTGGCTTTTTCCAAAAATTTTTGTGCCCCAAAAAACTCTCTTTTTCAACCACAGCAATGAACACTTTCAGGGATTAAAATCAAGCGCTGGTCGCATCCGTTATCCCATTTATGAAAAAAAAATCTTTTTTAAATTTTTGGGGCAGTATTGATATTAGAAAATACAGCTGTCCATACAGGTATGGGGGGTATGCGCCAGCGACGTTACGGTGCTAGCCCGCATATCCAGCTTGGTGTTTTTAAATTCGTTGAAAGTTCAGGAGGGGGAAAAGGCCCGGGGGAAATTTTGCTTTTCCTGCCGCATTTCTTTGGGGTCGGCAGTAGGCTTTGTCTCCGGCCGGTTAATACCTTACTAACATGCCATTCGAGGCAAAGCTTAATTGTAATCTCACACCCTTTGTCCTTCCAGCGCTGCGGATCGGCCAGGATTTGCATTAATAGCCGCTTTTGATAGCTCGTACCTGTTCAGCCCGCTCATCACCTTTCGTTCAGGCGGGCCGGTGAACCGCAATTTCCTGTTGCCGATGTATTAAGACACTCAGAAGAATATGAAGGAGAGAAAGCCATTGCCACACAGACGAATCCCGTCAACATTAACATTATCTTTAATATCTGAATTGCCTTCATGTTTCTCCCAATCGTCCTCGCCATATTGTCAGCTTGCTGTTTATCTTCATCAACTGAATGAATGAAAATATCACTCCCTGCTCAGTCCAAACCACCACGCCTCTTAAAACCGCTACTCGAAATATTAAAGGACGACCGTTACGGCATCGTGAGCCGGGTGTCTACCGCAAGGGGCAGACACCCGACAACCCCAACTATCAGGTACTCAACCGTTTAACCGGCGCATTCTGCTGGCGATCCCACATCACCGTCAGTAACCGCTGGAGCGCGATAAAGGCAACAGCAGCACGCGCCGATGGCAATTTTGGTCCACCAGAACTCAGTGTGCCGTCGAAGTTGATCCAGTTCAATCAGCCCCTGAATCAGCACGCCAAACAGCGTTCCAGCACCGTGCCCACGCCGCCGGAAAGCAGCGTGCCGCTGATGCATTTTTCCAGACCACGTTCTTTTAAGTCCGAAAAACCTGACAAGTAGTAATACCAGCGGGATACTGTGACACTTTCCTTACGACACTGGTCTTTGACGTTACAGTGTAATTTATAGAACGGTTTCTAGGCAAACCATTGATAGTATTTGATTCTTGATTTGTTTAATCAGTTTAAAATTTCAACTCGTCTTACGCTTTTATTTACAAGAAATTTATTTATAAAGCATTGCGCTGTGGAAAGGTTTACCTGTTGCTTCAGCTTCGTGAGCGCTACCGCTGAACTGGTCTGGACAGGAGAATGATTGACTTACCCTACTTTTAGACATTTATACCATTGCATTTTGGAAGCGCTTCGCCGCTCTTAAAAACAGTAGTTTTGTTTATATTTGGTCCAGCATCAAATAACACAGGTCAACAAAAAAAGTTATGTGTGCTGGGTGTCAGACTACGATTTTCTGGGGTTTTTATTTTTGCTAAACACAAATCTCAAAATTGGTGGTCAACCAGCAAAAAAATCAAGAAGAACCCAAAAAACCGATTAAAATCACGATCTAGTATTTTTTGTGTATGATATTCTAACTTGCGGTTTCTATTTGTTTCTCTCTCTGTAATATCTTACCGTAATTTGCAAATACATTAAATCACTACTTATTGTGTCCTATTCAAGTCCCACATTGATAACATTTGGTCTTCGACAAAAAAATTGGTAAATTAAATCGGTACATTTACCGGCAGAAACCTGCTGCCACGGAATGTTTGGACTACTATAATCTATAAGAGATACAAAAAAATTCATAAAACAAAAAATAGAGCTTCAAAATGTCTTTACAGTGTGTCCAGGATAGATGTTTATCATGGGGATCTTGAAAACAAAGGAGAAACGAAGATGGTTAAATTAGAGAAGACTTGTGCATTTAATCCTAACAATATTTCTTAGAAATTTTTAAAAATTTTTCGAGGTCGGAAAATCGAATTTGCCGATTTTGTTTTTTTTTTTCCAACTTTATTTAAAGAGATATGGAAAAAAAAAAGACACTTTCTCATACCTTTTTAAGCTCTACAAAACAGCGTTATTTTCTGTACAACGTTTCTCCTAAACCATCATCAACTTATTTTTTAAATAGGGCCCCTTAATTTTTTTTTTTTTTTTTTGAAGCAGTTTTAATCATAATTCCAATGATGTATAACACTTGATATTTTTCTGTTAAATAATCATATATTCTATAAGAGACAATGAGTTAGACAAGGAACGCACATCATTTCTTATGGTAGCGTTTCATATCTGTTTAATAAATATTAAGAGTTATACATTTTTTAATTGGGATAATAAGGGGTTAAAAAAATTAAATAAAAACCCATGTCCGTTTTTTAAAAAAAAAAAATTGTTGATGGTTTAACGAAAACGAAACTTCGTACGGAAAATCTCTCAACCTGTTTTGTAGAGCTTGGGCCATGAAAAGTGTTTTTTTTTTCCTCTCTTTAAAAACCCAGAAATGAATAAAAACGAAATCGGCAAATTTCGGTTTTTGGGATATCTCCGGAACTACTCGGAATTTTAAAACTTTCAAATAGCATATTTTTTGGGGTTGAAAAGCTTAACTTTTTTTAATTTAACCACCTTAATTTTTGTTTTCCAAGATCCCTATAATAGATATCCTTATCTTGGGGCACGCTGTATAAAAATAATATGTAATTTTGACAAAAAAAATTTTAGCCCAAAATAGAAGAAAAATGTGAATTTTGGACTTTTTTTTATTATAAATCATTAAATTTTAAAATTTGCAAAAAAAAATTTAAAAAAAAAAATCAATTTTTTTCCAGGATACCTTGAAAAAATCCTGAAAATTCAGGTTTTTGACTATAACTCGAAAAATATTGCATTTAGACAAAAAAGTTATGTTACTTAAATTAAAGGTCTTGTCAAAATACATAGTTTATGTCCTATAAAGTTTCGTGCATCTTTTATGGTTTTTGAGATATTGACGTTTTAAATTAAAAAAAAATCATTAATATCTGAAACAACGCCTTTTAGCGATTTTTTGCTGTAGATTCGTGTTCAGCGGAGAAAATACGCCAGAGAAACTTCGTCCCACAACCAACACACCACTTTTTTTTTGTGGACCTGTGTAATTGATGTAATTCAAAATATTAAAAAAATCATAATACCATAAGCATTTAAAATAAACATTATATTGTGTGTTAATCGATATTTTTTTTAGACATATGACTCCACCATCACCAGATGCGAAATATCCCGATACAATAGCAGTATCGTTCGATGAGACTAACAACAAACTAACGGCCGTTTATAACGATCATTCCATTTATATTTGGGATGTTTTTAACATTAAAAGGGTGAGTTGAAGTCTATTTGTTTTATGTTTTTATGTCTAAAAGATATATTATTTTCTTTTCACTTAGGTGGGTAATCGTTTCGTTCCTTTACCATTCCCCTGCATTTGGGGGTGGGGAAAAGGCTCCCCAACAGTCCTTTCCCCCCCGGAAGCTTCCTGACGTGCGGTTCCGACGACACCATCAGAGTTTGGAGCTTGAACAAGTTGAGCGAGAGAAATACGAAAGGGATGTACCAGCAAAATATTTATAGTAATGTACGTTTTTTTTTCTTGATTTTTTTTTCGCAATGATAAGAATGTTTTAAATTTTTCTTAGGAATTGCTGAAAGTAGTGTATGTAGACAAAGACCTATCCTACATAAAAGATCTCGATATATCGGGACCTATCACGACCGAGAAACGACCCGATCAGACGTCATATGATGGTAAAAATGGCGTCAGATGTATACGAGTCAGCCCTGATGGGAAACATTTGGCAAGCGGAGATAGATCTGGTAAGAGCGGAGGCTACGTTTAATTATTAGTCTAAATATTTATTTTAATAATGATTTTTATAATACATCATTTTAGGCATCCTTTAAGGATATTATAAATATTTAAGTTTTTATCAGTGTCCGGTACTTTTTTAAAATTTTAATCATCGACACTAAGGTATTTTAAGTGACCTAGAGAGAACCTGTTCGCATTACTACAATTTCTCTCGCATGAATAGGTCGGGAAATATATTTTCCTTTTTTTACAACTTTATCAAACCACAGTACAGACCGCTTTTTTCTTAAATTAATGAGTGACTAACATTCTTTAAAGTACCACTAGGTTGATGACGAAACCTTTTTCTTTGCAGGAAATATCAGAATACACGATACAAGCCAGATGAAGGAACTACTAAAAATAGAGGCACATGACAGCGAAGTGTTGTGCCTGGAATATTGTGCCAATGATACTGTATATAATATGTTAGCTAGCGCCAGCAGGGACAGACTGATTCATGTATTCGACACTAAACATGTGAGTGTTTCTTTTAGGAATCCATACATTATGTTTTATTTATAGGTCATTTTATCGATCACTAACATCAAAGTGCGATTAATACGATATTAAGCAGAAAATATGGATAGAGAACAGGGGTTACCACAAGCGGTATCATTTTGTTGGTACGAGCCCAGTCGCATATGAGTTGGACCAACGAAAAAAAATTATAGAATGTTGTATTAGTGAACTAATTTTTATTTATTCAAAATAACTTAGATAATTTAAAACTATATATTATTAACAATTAATCAACAATATTTGTAATACTTTTGAACTACAATAATAAACAAAACAAAAAAATGTTTATGTCTGGCGCATATTAGTTGTACTAAACGTTTTTGAAAAGTTACCACTGAGTGCAGTCACCTTTTCGTTTTATTACAGCATCAAATCTTTTTGACATAGTGTCTACCAATGTTTTGTAGTATTCTGGTTTAAAATTATCCCAAATTTCCTGAAGTTTCTGCTTTAATTCGGAAATGGTGCGGACTGGAGAAGTTCGAAGTGCTTTTTTCATTTGATGCCATAGGGTCTTAATTGGAGATAAGTCGATGCTACTTGAAGGCCATTTTAGAACAGAAATATTTATTTTCTGTAACCAAGATGCTATGCTTTCAGCTGTATAGCATGCTGCACCATCCTGCTGAAATATAAATCCACCTTCTCGTAGTTGAATCATGTCAATGGATGGCAGCAATTCTTCTTGTAAAATGATTTTATATTTAGCAGCATTAACGGTGCCATAAATGAAAAGAAGACGTCGACCATTACAGACGCTGGAAATTTAACCTTTTTCTTGAGACAGTCGATGTATAGTCTGGCAACCGTATCTGTGACAGTGCGGCGTCGGTAAGGGGAAGAAAGTTGTAAACCAAACATGGCGTACTTCATTCATAAAAAGCACAGCGGCGTGCGGATTTTCCAAAAGTTCAGGAATATTTTGTAATTTGTTGAAATGAAATAATGTGTACAGTATACATTTATGTTGTATTTAAAATATATTTTAAATGTATGGTCGTTACCAAAAATAAAGGCATTTAAAGACCATCAGTAACAATTTCACAAAATATTTCTTGGAAAGTTAAAAATGCAGAAAAACGTCATCATCTAATCGGTTTTTTTTATTTGTTTACCTCTAAGATAGACGGTATTTTTAATTTTTGGTAATAATTCAAAATGAGGAAACGTCGTTCTACGTCCCCTGTAGTATTATCATTGCAATTTTTGATAAATAACAAAGAAATTTATAAAATAAAAACTTACTAAGTAAGCATTACTATTACTATAATGTTAAATCATTATCTACCCATGTCTCGTCCAAATAAATAATATTTGGACCTTCTTGGCGATATTTTCGTATTTCAGGTATATATTTGTACCTCCAGTGTAATATATTACTACGTTCCAATAATTTTTTTGTATTTTGAAATTTACGCCAAAAAACCGTTTGATATTAGTAACGTCCTAAGTGTTTCCCTAGAATATGAAAAATTTAAATCTTCTCGCAATTTTTGCAACAATTTTTTACTTGTCGAGACGACTTTCAATTTAAGATAAAACCTATTTATCATATGTCTTATCACTTGAAAATCAAAATTTTTACTTTTCTCGACAAGAGAAAGACGCCGTCGTTTTTTAAGGACTGGATAACATTTGATTAGGGTTTTTCTAAAACCGTTCCTTATCTTCTTTATTAATTTCGTACAGTTGATACGGCAACTCCGGTGTAAAGAGATACCCGATCAAGCTTACGTTTAAGTGGCAATTTTAAAGAATTGCTTGCGGCTTCTTCATCGCAAACCCTATTAACAAATTAAAACAAAAATAAAATGGACAAAAGTATATTTAAAAGTAGCTTTTATTTAATTTTATGAAAAGCTGTATGCTTTTATTCTGTGTATAACACTGTAAGTTCTGAAATAAAAGCGTATTACTCAGTCTTTATTTAGTGACAAGCGGGTTGCCTAATCATCGAGACTTGCGTTACTTGCTAACAGCTTAATGAAAACAATACTTTTTTCATATTTTTGACGTAAAAAATGGTATAAAGACGAATAAAGACCCTCTTCGTAAAAAATGTTGCAAACAGATGACTTGCCAACTTTAGTTGCCGCTACATATTATAAAGCTTTCTTTTTCGTATATTTAATGTTCAAACCCAATAGAAAAAATATGATTACTGTTTTATAAGATTATTGCTTACCTATAAACATTTGCTATTACTTCTTTTGTTTGTCCATGTAGTGTCTTTCCGCAAGTAAATTTGTTCATTTTAAAACAATAATAATACTATTGAAATACTATTAAAAAATCAAATAGGAACTAAAAAATGTTTATACAAGGTAGAAAAACAAAACACAACAAAACAAACAAAATTACACAACACCAAATTTAACACTAGAAATAGGTAAACCTTCGACCTCCGACACTGAATGTTTAAATATTCGACATTCCAAGAGAGGAACCAGAAACAGCGCAAACACTTCCAATCACAAGTAAATTTACCCCATAGAAACAAAACATGTGACAAACTCCACCAACCAGGTTCGTTTAGTTCGCAACTGGACAGGCCTTTTGTTTGATGTTGCAGTTTAGACAAAATCGATAAGGTCTTGAAATAATTACCTAATAACATAATATTCCTTAGTAAAACAAAATAGATATTAAATAAAAATTAAAGTATATAATAACCACATTTAATTCTCAGCTTTTTTTCAGTATTTTGTGTTGTTATTGTAAAAAAAAATAATTTTAACATTAAAATTACCCAGTTTTTATGCTCTCTTGCCCATATAAGTCGGTTTCGTTTTTGTTTTCAAGAAAGAAGTGGCTTTTTCTTCGTCTAAAATTGTGACCAATTTACAGCTATTTCCTTGACGCAGCTCTGCGATCTTTAATAATTGCACGAAAAGCACGCTTATCTCTTTCTGTAATCTTTAACGACGGCCATTTTTAATATTTGTCTCAATATTTCCATTTTGTTTAAACAGTAAGACAATGTTTCTTACTGTTCCTTCAGGAATGCTCAGATTTTTCGCTATTTTATGCCCAGAAACTCCATTTTTGTGTGCAGCAACAATGGAATTTCGCATATCGTGGGACAACGCTTTTCCGCGAGCCATTTTTACAACTAAACGTTAAATTGACATTTCTAGGCAAACATTAAACTATTTAATTGTTTTTCCAAGGCCCGCTTTAAAAAAGGATCATATTCCGCCGCGTAAGCATTTTTTTATGGTATTGCATGGGATGATCCAACTAATATGCGACGGACATATTAAACATTTTTTTTGTTTTTGTTTATTATTGTTATTTAAAAATATATCAAATATTGTCGATTAGTTGTTTATTCCACACAGCATCAAATTATCTGGGTTGTTTTTGTTCAAGTTATTTTGAATAAATAAAAATTAGTTCACAAATACAACATTCTATAAATATTTTTCGTTGGTCCAACCCATATGCGATAGGGTTTGTATATTCAGCCAACTTTACTGCTTAAATTAATTAAAATTTTCCCTCTGTCTTGTCAAACACTTTTAATGCAAACAGACGCTTCTAGAAAGTCTTGATACCAACATTATATACAGGGTATAAGAAATAAGTATTTTTAATTAAAGGCATTGATGTTATCAAAACGTTATGTATTTTTTTAGGATTACGACTTTGTGCAAACGTTAGATGATCATTCTTCCAGTATAACGGCAGTTAGATTTTTAAATCATTCGGATAATATTCAGATGGTGTCTTGCGGAGCCGATAAGAGTTTAATATTCAGGTCGTTGGGAGAAGTAAGTTGATATGACAATTTTTATATAAAAATAAAAATAACAAATTTGTAATTTTTTTAGTTCAACGGTAAAGTCCAGTTTACGCGAGATAATAATGCGACAGGAAAAACGACGCTGTACGACATGGAAGTCGACACGGGGCAGAAGCACGTTTTGACAGCTTGTCAAGATAGAAACGTCAGGATATATAGTGTCACCACTGGGAAACATACGAAAACCTTTCAAGGGCAGTACGGGGGATGATGGATCGCTTATAAAGGTAAGTTTTTGTTATACCTGTGAATGGGTTGCAATTTCATGTATTTTTTTCTTTAGGTTGTCCTGGATAGATCTGGAATCTACCTTGCCACTTCTTGCACGGACAAAAGTCTGTCGGTGTACGACTATTATTCCGGAGAGTGTATGGCAACGATGTGCGGACACAGCGAACTGGCAACGGGGCTTCGATTTACCAACGATTGCAGGAGGTTGATCAGCGCCAGTGGAGATGGGTAAATATAAACCAATCATTATACAGGGTGTTTTAAAAAACATGCGCCAACGCTCGGTTGGAGATTGGCCATCCAAAAATAATAGAAAAAGTTCTAATAAACATGGGTCCGCAATCGCTCCGTTACTGAGATACAGGGTGTTGAAAATTAAAAAATATTAGGGATTTATTAAAAATCTTAAAACTCTTTAATGGTATTTGGTTGAAACTTTAGTTAAATTATGTGATGCATAGAAGGTAATTTTTCACCTTAATGAATTGAATTTATTTCCAGCAGAGGCGTGTATTGGGGTAAAAATATTAATATCATTGCAAAATGTGGAGGCGCCCCATCATGCTGGAACCACATCCTATCTCTTACATGCAAAGGAATAGTATTGTGAATTGGCTATTCTCAATAAATTCGGATTCTCGTCAGCCCAAGTGTGTATATTGTGAAAATGTATAATACCTTTTCAAGTAAATGATGCTTCATTCGTAAAGAGTACAATGCCTCAGTTTCCTCAAAAAACATTGGCAAAATTCTTTTCTGGGACCGAAATCCCTACAACAACTCTTGGACTCTTGTAAAGTGATATGGCCTCGAATGTTGTTCTTGTAGAGTCCTTAGCACAGAGGACGCTGAAATATTTTCCAAATCACTTGCAACAATTCTTGTACTTGTAGTTGAGTCATTTTGAACACTATCTAAAATAGCTTCTTCAACTTGAACTGTACGCCGGTATCGTCTGCGTCCAGAATCCGTGCATTTTGCTTCGCTTCTCCATAAACTAAGAGCATGTCAGTCAATTCATGTGAAGAATAATTTATAAAGGTCATTTTTGCACAACTGAAATATTGAATTCAAAATTTAATAACAAGCAGTGACATTACATTTATTTATCTGTTAGTAGATCACAATATGTCATTCTTTTATTTATTCCAAAGGTTACTTATTTCTTTAGCAGCTAAACTAATATTGGATACATGCCTAAAAGGTGCACGAAAAGACACTTTGTCAGTTTTCTCCTGGATTAAGTTTATAGCAAGAATTTTTAAAAGACTATAAAAATATTGAAAAAGCAGTGGCGTTCCATATTTTTATACAATAATATTAATATTTTTACCCCTATGCACGCCTCTGCTGGAAATAAATTCAATTCATATGGGTGAAAAATTACTTTCTATGCATCACATAATTTAACCAAAGTTTCAACCAAATACCTCTAAAGAGTTTTTAGATTTTTAAGAAATTCCTAATATTTTTTTAATTTTCAACACCCTGTATCTCAGTAACGAAACGATTGCGGACCCATGTTTATTAGAACTTTTTCTATTATTTTTGGATTGCTAATCTCCAGCCGAGCGTTGGCGCATGTTTTTTAAAACATCCTGTATAGTGTGTATAAAAAAAGTGTGGACCGCTTGAACTATTCTGAGTAAGAAAAATTCTCATCAGTGTTAATGTCAAGTATTATTTATATGTTTATTTTTAGGTGTATATTCGTATGGAGAATGCCACATGATATGGTTATAACAATGCAAGCCAGATTAAGTCAGCAAGCTATGCGTCAAGGAAAAATGTTAGAAACCGAGTTGTTTAACGACAGCATGAATTTCGATTTTGGTGATGGGAATTCCAATGCTGATAGTAATTATAGGTAAGTAAATAAAAATCATTGCTTCTCCGTTTGGAATTTAAAGGACATTGAAAAAAGAGTTACCAAAAAATCCAGATCTGTTTGAAAAAAAATATTACAAGGTGTCTCTTAATGGTATGAGAATTTTTAAGGTTTTGATTTTACGCGAAAAATTAAGACACTGCTTGATAAACTATGGTCCAAAAACGTTTTGTTACAACAATATAGGGTGTTAAATTTTAGGTAAAAAAAACAAATTCATTATTTCCTAAACCACTTAGGATATTTTAGTAATACACTGCGCACCAAAATTAACGAAAAAATTTTGTTCCTTAAGGTTGGTTTTAGAACATCTTAAATAATGTACGTTTTTTTTTGTTTGTTAAAAATGTATTAAATTAACAAAAACTAATATCATAAAGAAATTGAAAGTTTTTAAAGTTCAAGAAAATTTAACTAATATTGAGTATTGCCTCCTCTGGCATGAATTACTGCTTGGTAACGATCTCTCATACTAAGAATTAGCGTTCTTTTTTGTTTTTAATCAATTTGATCCCAAATTTCAACCAATCGCAAAAGCAGTTTATTTAATGTGTTTGGTGGATTCGGTCGTTGTCGTAGTCGTCTCCCTACGATGTCCCAAACGTGTTCTATTGGGTGTGCAAATGGCAAGACATGCTCTTTTAAAATGTGTGTAATGTATCTTTATGCTGTGAGCTGCCCTCGATCTATCCGAACTAACGCCGTACGCCTCCAAATTAATACCACCCCACACCATTACTGAGCCGCCACCATACTGTACAGTCCCTACAATGTTACACTGTGCGTAGCGTTCCCCAGGCCTTCTGTACACTCTGTTCCGCCTGCCATCAGAAAAAAGAGTGTACCTGGATTCATCGGTGACCAATATTCTTCCCCAATCTTCATTATTCCAAATAACATGTTCACGGGCAAAATGCAATCTTTGCCTTCCATGCCCTCTGGTCAATAATGGGCCAGTAGGTGCCCTTTCAGAGCACGGGTCGTCTGCGGCAAGTCTTCTCCTTATCGTATTTTGGCTGATTCTAAAATTATAACGATCCAAAAATTTGTTTTGTAGATTAGTACTGGTAATAAACCTTTGTTTTAGAGGGCAAAGTCTCAAAAACCGGTCTTGATCAGGAGTGGTAACCCTTCTACGGCCTTGACCAGGTCTTCTTGAGTTACTGCCAGTTGCAGCAAAACGTTTTAAAACTCTTGAAATGGTTGACTGACTGATGAGTGACATTAAACCGTTCAGCGAGTTTAACTTAAGTGTATCCTTCTTTGCGAAGAGTAACGATTCTAATTGAGTCAGATTCTGACAAATTTCGATTTTCTTGCTGCCGGTGGTTCATTTTAAGGGAAAACACTTAATCAACTTAAAAAACGTTATTGACGATTCAGCAAAACGTATTCGAATCAAACTAAATTGAAATTAAAATGAAGAATTGATGTCATGGTTTCATTTTGCTTGCAAAAAATGGTAACAACTTCAGCGTTTTTGCAATTCCACCGATAATTCTTTATATATACCAATTTACAATATATATTATCACAAAAATCAAAATATCAAAATTATTTGATTTACCACGATTTTTAAAATTATGCGTTAATTTTGGCGCGCAGTGTACTTAGAATGTGGTGACATTTAATAAAGATGGATATTTTTAAAAATAAATATAAATTTTAGCTTTACTTGTGGCGTGCGTACGAGCATTGACTTCCATATATTTAGAGACAAAAATGATTTTTTCCAAATGAAAATTGCTTTTAAATTTCTCGTTCAATTTGAAAAGATAATTGTTCTTTAAAGTTATTTTTTACAATGCGCAGTTTTTAAGAAAAAAAAACAATTATTAATAATTTAATTATTAAAATATTGTATTATAGATTTAGTATAGGTCAACTGCCTCAGTGGGCTCAAAAGCAGCTCACGGACGAATCTAGTCAGTTTTCCAGCCTCAATAAGGGCGTGGCGGCCCCAAAGGGCAGGTGGGCTCAGCGAGCCGAGGCCAAGGTGGGAGTACAGACGTTTTACAGCCGTCAGCCAATGCCGTTTCCAATTATGGGTAAGTTTTGTTCATAATTTCAACTCTTTCATATACACTGCTCAAAAAAAAATTAGCGGAACACCTCTTAGTCCATTTGTAACTTTTAGGGCATTAATTACATTGAGATTAAGTTTACATGTTTCAAAAGACACATATTTTTTCACAATAAATCAAAGAATTTGTCATTTGATTAATAATTCATTCCTAAGAAAAAAAAAACATACAAAAAACAAAGTGTCAAATATATATCTTCCTTATTATTTATCCTATCAGAAATATTTATATAACTTTTTATATAGGCAATTTAGAAAGCTGTATTTTTTGTTCCATATAATTTTTTGTGTCTTTTATAGTTTTTGAGATATTAACGATTATTTTTAAAATTTAAAACGTCAATATCTCAAAAACTATAAAAGCTACAAGAAATTTTATGTGACACGAATTATGTATTTTTACAAGACCTTTAATTTAGACGATATAGCCTTTCTGTCTAAAAACACCAAGCGAATATTTTACAAGTTTATTAAAAAATGTTTCGTTAATTTTTTTGGGCAGTGTAATTTTCCTCTCTCTAAAACTCTAACGTATTGCTCTAAAATTTTTTGGATATTTTCTACTTCGTAACTGCAAGTACCGGCAAAACATCATAAAGTAACTAAAGTTTAAAAAAGCTATTTAAAATCCAAGTAAGTTTTTTAAATTTTCTTTTCAGATAAAAGGTTTGACTCGGATGGTTCAAAAGATAGTTCTCTCGACAGTGGTACAGAAGTTAAATTGTATCAAGAAACTAGAGAAGAAACCATGACAACAACTACGAAGGTTAGTAATGACCGTGAATTCATATTAGTGTCTTGCGTCGTCTTTTGGTACACAATTATTGTGAACTGATCATCAGGTTGCCTTCTTTTATGAATACTACGTTCTTAGAATACTCAATTTGCTCTTTAACATGTTTGGTCGTCTATTTATTCATTATAAATAGAACAGAGTAAATTTACATATGTTCTTTTATAAACTCTGCAATATTTTAAAGCTAAATCTTTTTTCCTTCTAGTAAATATTGGGAGCTCGGAGAGTTGCTCTTAAAAATGTCATAATTCTATATATGATAGTTTTGTGTTTGTTTTTTTTCATATTTATACAGGGTTCCCCATAATAGACTACCCATTTTAATTGCTCAGTAAAATTGTTAAAACTTAATAAAATTAACATTTTATTACACTTAATTACAATTCACTCTTTGGGATTTACTATAACATACGACTTATCCAAACTTTTAAAAATTACGTCTTTTAAGTAAGTGCCATTAACTTCAATGCACTTTTCAAGATTTGACAAGAAATGATTCATGACACGATGAAGGAAAACCTGATCTATTCACCGGGCCTCTTTAGGAATTCGGACTTTAAGATCTTTGATGTTTTCTGGACGAGTTGCAAAAACCTTTGACTTTAAATAGCCCCACAGAAAAAGTCTGGTGCAGTTAAGTCCGGGGACCTTAAAAGCCAATTTAAATCCCTAAATAGTGAAATGAGTCGGCCATTAAGCACTTTTCGCAGAACTCTTTTAGAGTTTTTAGCGGTATGTACTGTCGCTTCGTCTTCTATTAAGTTACTCTATGGTTTCACGCAAAAAAACTCGTTGTTGAACTGAATAATCCATGAGAATTAAAACTAAACATTAAATTATGATGCCTTATTAGAAAAATGACCTTTTTGGGAAAATCAATTTTTCCTAGTTTTGTGAGAAGTGTCTAATCTATTAAAAAGAAAATCCCAAAGGCCATAGAAGATAATAATATAAAAAAACGTACTGACTTATCTCATGTAGAATTTATTTCAATATCAAAATAGCTAGTCTATTATAGGGAACCCTGTATAAATATTTTGTTGCGAGAAAAATACTGAAGTTTAAAATTTTATGAAGAAAAAAATCCCAAGGGTAAGGTCAAGTGGAAACCCTAAGGGGCAAGCAAAATCAATGTTAGTTTTCTTTGTATTATTTTATGAATTTCAGTGCCAAGCCTCACTTATCCAAAAATCTGCTCCTTTTAACTCTTATTTTGAGCGAATGTAAGAACGTAGTAAAAGATTCGAAAATTTTTAATCAAAAGTGTATTTATTTAAAATTTGACGGTAGGTCGATGTTTTTTAGATATCACCCAACGTGACAATAAGAAACACAAATAGGAGAAGTTTTATGACTGATGATAGCGCCATAGGCGAGGCGGAATCCACCGCCCACGACGGCGATCTGGATAGTGATAGCGATTATAGACATAGGCCGCTGTATTATCCATCTCTAGCGGACTCGCCGAGTGGGAACGAGTTCACAGTAACCAACGTGGACGTGGAGGAATTGAGGAAATCCCAGCGCAAGAAGAAGGCGCCTCAGATCGTGATTCAGCAGCCGGCGACCGGAAGCTACGATTCGGAAGATGATGATGACGTAAGATGAGTTTCTATGGAAGTATCGTTTGTGTTATTATTCGTTTTATTTTGCAGGCTTCGACTCCGAGCGGCGAAAACACAGACCGAAATCCTATGTCACTCTTTTCTGTTAGCTCAGAGTCATTGGATCAACTGGTTAGCAGAGAAAGGTATCTTCAGTCGACATTCGAAAGTATGTCGGGGGCTGAAACGGAACATCACACTCACAGTAAGTAATATTTTATCATGCTGAAAGTGCTTTAGCGACTTTTAAAGGGCTTCAGTACTTTTAAAAGGGCTTTAAGTAATTTTAAAAGGGCTTCGAATTTTTAAAATGCTTTAAGAATTTAAGAAATGCTGCTAATCTTTTTAGGTAATAAATCATCATTTTCTGCCAAATTCCTCACGAACAGTGGAAGTCGGAACATAGAGGCTATCAATGCTGTTAAGCAAACGAGAAGCGATCCGGAAGCGATGAAGAAACGGCAGGAATTGAGCAAAAGGATAGCTGAAACAAAAGAAATTGGAAAGTGTAAGAAATTACAGAAGTTTATTTAATTTTACTTAAAAGCATTTAAATAATGCTTTACAAATTTTAAAAAACTTCAGGCATTTTTAAACAAGCTTTAAAGAGGGGTTAAAATGTTTTTATTTACACAGGTTGGCCATGCTAGTCCGCTAAAATACAGTCAATCCATACACGATTTAAGTCACATACCTGAAAGAGACAAGTGGTCGAAGAAGCAAGGTAAGTCCATGAGCCTTAGATTGTATTATTTGTGGCACTAACAATTTTTTGCAGTTTGTAGTTTCTAATAATATATTTACCAAGTGATTGAAAAAAATTGGTTAAAGCAGATTTTTAGCATTTATATATTTTTGATAGGTCCTCGTACACACGAGTTATTTGACTACAGTAATACAACGTGCGATCAAAAAATTCTAATTAATTTTGATCGGTCTTATTTGGTTTTATGGTTAGCTGATCAGGATAATAAAAATTTGCTTTAGTCCAACTTAAAACTGCCTCGTATCCTATACTAACACATACTATGTTCAACTCACCCCACTACCATCAATAGCAGATAGTGATTCGTCTAATATGCCAACTAACAGCACAGCGGACGCAGCAGCCTGCAGCGTTTGCACAGTTGATAAAGCAGATTTCACTAGTTCGACCGATAATGCAGTTTCCTGCAGTAGGAGCGTGCCTACCGATCTACAATTGTGCGGTTGTTACATGAGCGATATCGAGAGAAACTCGAGTAATTTGAGTCAGATGCTCGGACTAAATCAAGAAACGTCGAAAAACGCGTCGAAAATTGGAAAGTTTTTGAATCTTAGCTCTCTGAGTGCGTCAAATTTCGATCAGGAGAGCAAGGTTTTCCGCGAGAGTCTCGAACAAGCTACCAAGAGCCCGGAGAGGAGCTTGAACGAACTTATAAGGCCGAGAAAGCTTAAATTGGACAAGACTTTGAGTAAGTACAAGATGCACAAGAGTTTACCGGTGAGTCCGGTGAGTGAAGAAAGACAGTTCGCCGATTTCGTGGAGCAGAAAAAGTGTGGTGATGGTGTGCAGCAACGACAGAGTTTTAGGTAGGAAAGAAATTTGTATATATATTAGTTCTTTACTGCTTCTTTTGTCCTAACTTGTTACATTTTGGCATTTATTCATATTTGTATTTTTATAAATGCAAATATGAATAATGAATTTGAATATGAAATTTCATCTGTTATTAAGAAAGCCACAGTTTACTATGTAACAATTTCATTTTTTTTGTAATTCTGAGATATTTTTATAGAGTTCTGCAGCACCATATCGCAATATTTTTACATTTTGCGTTTTTAAACAAACTTCAATTTATTTATAATGTATCTAGTGCAAAAAATACGAACTAATAACCGTAGAACAATTTTTCAGCTATTTTTTGGATTTCGAATCCAAATCGACTGACGAAGGCTTCAAACAAATTTGTAGCGATATCGAAAAATTTAGCCAAGATTTCAGTAAAAAGTATGATCAGATCGAAAAAAGTTTTACGGATAAAAGTAAGGGAAAAACTGTTAAGCCGAGCGAGGGAGAAGTGAACAAAAATAAGGCTGTGGACGATGAGGAATCGAATTTTAGTTCGGATTCCTTGGAGGACTACAATTTCTTTTCGTACAGTACGAAAAAGAGTAAAAAATCCGTGCCACCTAGGCGATGTGTATCGAATAATGAAATTTATAGGTATCAAGAAGAGTACATAGGTAAGTTACATTGTGAACTTCATTCCATGAGAGATAAAAAGACTGCTCCATTCTGGATCTCGGTTCGCACACGCCTATTGATTCTTCTCTAACTTGTGTTTAATAAATTTAATTTTACATTTTTTTAATTGCAGTTTATAATTTTTAAAAATAAGATGATTGCAAAATCGACCCAATAAATATTGCGTCTCATTAAGAAGATTTTATGTCGTATTCGTTTTGTTTCAATTAAATAATTTTCTTAAATCTCCTTCAGGAGAATTCCACGGGTAAAAATACCTAGATGATCTCTACTAGTGATGCGAATCGTATAGGATTAGATTAGATTAGATTATTTGAGCGGAGATGGCAAAAATGACCTCCACCACTGCAACCTTACCAGATTTATTGTGGTTTCTCCTATCATTCTTTAGAGTACCTTGTCCAGGCCCGTCTTCTTAACTAGACTCCAGAGTCTTGACACTGGCCACTCCATATATCTCTCCGGTTTTGGCTTTTTCGTCACCAAGCCTAGTAAACCTAAGCCTACATAGTGCTTTACAGTGGGACCACACATGTACGGCTGTTTCTTCAGCCTCCTGGCAGAACCTACACAGGCTATCCTGTTTTGCAATGTCCTGTTAGTTGACCTACCGTTATCCTTACGACCTTACGACTGTGGCTCAGTAAGTCCGAAGTAAACTTGGCTGAGCAGGTCTTAATGAACTGCTTTGCCTGTCGTTGTCCTGGTCTTTGTACCCACCAGCTTTGAAACTCTCTGTCTACCCAACTCTTAATAGATTCCACAGAATGGCTTCGGGCCTATCATTTCCATGGCTGATCTTTTTTGGCTAGGTCGTCGCCTGTTCGTTACCTGGGTGGCCCTCGTGGCCTGGTACCCAGGCTACCGTAAGTTTGTTTGCCAAGCCGACGAATACGATTTTGTTACTCGAGTCACTCGAGCAATTTTACTACCTCACTTGAGTTATACTCAAGTTTTGAGTCACTGGAGTAAAATCGCACTCAAGTAGCAAGTTTGCAATTCGAGTGAGGTTTCATTTAGCAATTTTAAACAAAAACCTTTATTATTTTGTATTTGTTTACTAAAGTGTCACGAACTACAAGATGCAAGATAAAACCTGCCTGTCTTGGTTTGTACCAGCGCGACATAGATACGTAAAAATGACAAATAGAGTAGTGAAGTGATATCTAGTGGCAAAAAAATCAACTCAATGCGCCGAGTTGACTCGGTAACTTGAGTGCATAGAGACTTGAGTAAAAACAGGGCTCGAGTCGCATCACTAATCCTACTCATTTTTTAACATACGAAAGTCAGTTCTTGTAGCTGCGCTATTCTAGCATCAGTCACCTAGGTGGTTTGTGCTACATCCCAGGTGTTAACGTTACAGTAAATTGTCGCAATATACGATTGTTACAGACTTATGCAATACATATTTAAACATCTTAACTTCCTACGAAGTATATCAAGAAAAATAAATTAAGCAGTTTTTTTTTTTAATGTCTCAGAACTATTACTGGCACATTGTCCTGTCGTTTGTTTGATGCGCATGCGCAGTATGAAGTGTCACAGTACCCCGCTTGTTTTACTACTCACAGTTTCCCTTGATTTTACCAAGTTACGGATTTTTTTCTTCATTGGGATGGAGTTCATTTTAAACGAATAAATACCTAATTAAAGACTTCCACTTTACCTTACTGTTATTTTCAGAAGAAATTCCAAAAAGCGAGTCCTTCTACCTAAACCAAAACTACTCTATACAGGGTAGCCAGGAGAGTCTCCTCTCCGACGAGAACAATCTGGAGTACAATGACTTTTATAGGGGACACGCGAAAAGTTACTGTAACAGTTTGGAAAGCGTTCTTTCAAACGATAGCGATTGTAAGAGCGCTCCTCTGGAGGTTCTGTTCGAAGAGAAAGAAACAGCTATTGAACGAGGTAAAAAATTGTAATTTGTAATTTTTTGTCCTGGTTTAAATACAACTATTTGTAGGCTAAAGGTGACTTGCCTCATTCCCAAAGTCTTCCGAAGAACATATCCTCTCAATACGATTCGGAATTGTCGTCGAGTCTGCCGAAGAATTTCGTCGAACATTCGTACAATATCATTTCTGCCGAGACTTGTACCTCTAGTTCCTATTGTCATATGAAACATGGTAGTACTAGCGTTAGAACTGTAGAAAATGTAGATTTCACTGCCAAACAAAGTTGTGCCATAAAACCAGCTGTGGATTTGGTAAATAAACGACCCAGGAGTAGCGTGAAAACTTGTCAGACTCAGACTGATTTCGAGACTCCTCAGGAAATCGTGGCCAAGAAATCGAGAGGGTCGGAGGACTTTCAGAAGAAATGTTAAAATTTGAGAGTAGTATTGCTCAGGCTTCCGGTAAAAGACCGGTATGTATTTGAACTGTAAAGATTTTAGCACCATGTGTGTAGGCGGTCCTAAAGGTTATATTTTTTAACTGTTATTCAGGATAATTTGCCTTGAGTTTAATATATTTATTGCATCGTTTGGAAAGCTTCTCTATATCAGCTACAAAATGAATTTCTTTAACTGACTAAATTACTTCATCGCTGGTAAATTTTGCTTTCACCTAGAATTTCAATTAACTAAACGGAAAGTAGTATAGTTCATCTGAAAGTATACCGTGTTAGCTTTTGCCTTCATTTATGGATTATACCTGCCGACAACAATAAAACTGCTGGTCGGTAGGTATTAAAGGACAGAACATTAGGGACGGACTCCAATAATATAAAGATTTATAATTTATTGTTTATTTTGGTAGGTATAATCTTAAAATTACATTAAGAAATTAAATATATGAACTATATTATATATATATATATATATATATATATATATATATATATATATATATATATATATATATATATATATATATATATATATATATATATATATATATATATATATATATATATATATATATATATATATATATATATATATATATATATATATATATATATATTTTATATTTATTATATATATATATATATATATTTATATAATTATATATATATATATATATATATATATATATATAAATATATATATTATTATATATATATATATATATATATATATATATATACTGATAATTTATGTCCACGGAAAAGGTGTTGAAAGAAAAACTTTTTTATTTTGATTTTATCGGAAAAAGCTACTCTTGATAAAAAATTTTGCTACTTCTAAGAGTAAGATTGGGATAGAAACATTTAACATATTTTATACGGGGTGTTCAAAAAATTGAAAAAAATTAAAATGGTACAAGAGTAAAGTGCATTTATTTGATAAGATATGGAAATAAGTTACTAGGAAAAGTTGTTCAAAATTAAAAGGTAGTCTCTTATACCAATTTTCGAAAAAATCGGCCTACTTTTATTTATTTGTGATAAAATTTATTTTAATACCTATCAATTTAAATTTTTAATATCAATTTTATCAAATTTTTTGCTGTTAAGTAAGCATTCAAAGCTAACGTTACGGCGGCTAATGAATTATAAAAGCAAAGTGTCAATAAAGCTTGTCACTATCAACGCCTACTAGTACAATAATGAGTTGTTAATTTGAAATTAGTTAATTAATATTAAAATAATTTTTATCACAAGTTAATAAAAGTAGGCCATTTTTTTTCGAAAATTTGTATTAGAGACTACCTTTTACGTTTGAACAACTTTTTCTTATAACTTATTTCCATATCTTCTCAAATAAATGCACTTTACTCTTGAACCATTTAAAGTTTTAAAATTTTCTGAGTACCGCGTATAAAATTTGTTAAATGTTTTTATCCCAATCTTACTTTAAAAAGTAGCAAATTTTTTTTAAAAGTAGTTTTTTTGATAAAATTAAAAATAAAGAAGTTTTTTACTATTCAACACCTTTTCCGTGGACGTACTGGTGTGTTCACGGAAAAGGTGTTGAGTAAGAAAACTTCTTTATTTTAAAAAAAATTTGCTACTTCTTAAAGTAAGATTGGGATAAAAACATTTAACATATTTTATACGGGGTGTTCAGAAAATTGAAAAAACTTAAAATGGTACAAGAGTAAAGTGCATTTATTTGCAAAGATATGGAAATAAGTTACTAGAAAAAGTTGTTCAAACGTAAAACGTAGACTCTAATACCAATTTTCAAAGAAATCGGCCCACTTTTATTTATTTGTAATTAAAATTTCATTATCAATTAACTAATTTAAAATTTTTGTACTACTAGGCGTTGATAGTGACAAGCTTTATTGACCTTGGCTTGTTTCTGATACAAATCAAAAATAAAAAGTTTTTCTCTTCAACGCCTTCTCCGTGGACATACTTATATATATATATATATATATATATATATAATATATATATATATATATATATATATATATATATATATATATATATATATATATATATTTTTTTTTGTTTTTAGGTAGCATTTTTTGTCGAAACCTCGACTTCGAAACACAAATCCAGCTCGAAAATGAGCAAAGAAAACGTTCCCCTGAGAATGCCGAAAACCCAAAAAACGAATAACGAAAACGTCGAAATGTTCATTCCGAGCTTGGCTCAAAAGAACAAGCAGTATAAGAGTAAATTTTGCAACGTTCTCAACAACAAGCCCGATCAGAATTACGAGATTTTCGAGGAAAAAGGGCACAATAAAAATAACGGGAATAGTTTTACTTTGTCTACGATTAATTTCGAGAAGAACACGAATAGAAATAATATTCAGGAAACGTCCAGTTTGGACAGGCATCTGTTCGCCAAGGGGCTGTTGAATAACAGCGAGAAAATCACGCATAAACCTCCGAAAGCTGTCAGGAGACACAGTTCGAAAACTAAGAAAAGTAAAACTACCTACGAGTATATCCGTAAAGAGGATTTTTATAAGAACAACAGCAACGCTAGTAAGGATGTGGATGATTTGAAAACTGGTACGAGGGGCACCGTTTATATTTTGAGCCTAATAAAAATATAAAAAAACAACGAATTCTTGGATAGAATTAAAGTAAACAAACACTGTGTGGCTTTAAAATAATCAAAGGAGAGGACGAGAGAGTTCTTGTAAACAGACCGCACAGGTCAACGATTATACAGGGTGTTTGAAAAATAGACGGAGATATTGTAATGGGCAATTCCTTGTTTAAAAATATGAGAAAAAGTTTTTATAAATATGGGTCCGGAAATGCACAGTTTTCAAGGTACTGGGTGACAACTTTTTAAAAAAATATTAATTTTTTTATTAATATTTTAAAAAATATTTACTCGATTCTTTTGAAATTTGGCAATAATATGTGTTGTATTAAGAGGCTAATTTAGCCTTAAATAGATTAAAATTGTAAGGTCGAGTGGCGTCCCGGGGGCATTTTAGCGAATAAAATTGGCAAAAAAATGTACTCCACTGCCTTTTTTGCAACTTTAATATTTGTTGCTTGATTAAGCGTCTAAAAATACAACTTCTTCACCTCTTGTATTTTTTCGTATCTCACTTCGTTTTCGAGAAAAAAAAATAAAAAAGTTTTTATTGCATGTCACTGGACAATAGTTATTTTCCTAACAAGTGCGCAAAGTGATACTTTTCCGCACGCGACTGCCGTTGCCCGAACGACGCGAAGCGGAGTTCGGGCAAGCAGTCAAGTGCGGAAAAGTCACTTTGCGCAAGCGTTAGGAACAAAATTTTTCCTACGAGCGTCAGATAATACCAATATTAAAGCAATGATTATTTTTTAAATTATGTTTAATCTGGAAGAACTACTTCAACATATTTATAAATGAGAATTATTTGTTGATAACATTAACAACAAAAGAACAGTTATTAGCATATTGTAAATTAATTGCAGAACCTGTAATTTCATTTAGCGGGTGGCTTATGGAAGCACTTATTGTACGGCTTGATGAAGGTTGACTTAGCTCAGGAGGGGAGTTGTTCATGGTCAATATTTTATTCGACATATCCTTTTGTTGATTTGTGGATTCATCAATGTAGCTCTCAGCTACAGCCGTTGATTTCCAGCCCCCAAGTCGCTTGACATTGGTAATTCCTTCTCCAGAATCCGCTAACATAGTCGCAGAGGATCGACGAAAACTATGTCCAGTGTACTCTTCTGGATTTTTTAATTTTAGGTATGCAGCAATTTCTGAAGGCATTTTACGTATTGAATTTATTCCACACATTGCGTACTGCATGCTCCTTGTTTATACTGGACAAAAAAACGTCTGTCTGGGGTATGTGGTTTTCGCAAATTTGCATATTTACGGTACAATTGCAGATAAAGTCCGTTATTTGTTTCATCAGACACTACAAAGATTCTGGAAGTGTTATTTTTACTGTCAGGAATTTTCACCACTATCAAATTTTCATTATCCTGTATGTCATCAATCATTATTTTTGTAAGTTCATCTCTCCTACAAGCACCGGCTAATCCAAAAATTGTAGCAACTTTTATTAGAAGGTAAATATTATCAGGTGCTTCTTTCATGAATCTTGAAACTTCTTCTTTGCTGAAAGTTTTTGATTTTTTTTGGCCGGTATCCACGTTTTGGTGTTTAAGTAGTGATGTTAGCTTGAAATATGAACTTAAATCAAGTTTCCTTTTCACTTTGAGGACACATTTTAACATAGAGTACTTACTCCATAAAGTATTAGGTTTATACGTTTTTGCAAATCCGCAAAATAGGCCAAGAACACTTCTTCTTTAATATTTGGTGTCCCCTTGCTGGAGCACCAGTTTTCGAAATGACTATATTGATTCTCATATTTTTCACGAGATTTTGCTGGTAATAAATTCAAACTTACGGTATTTGCTGCATCCAGGATAGAATCTGGTAGCTCCTCATCGAAACTACTCATTTTAAATAATTATTTTTGTCGGATTTTTATTTAATTAAAAAAAGATACTATGACGCCTTTTCATTAAAAATGCTTGTTTGTATTGAAATTCATTTGTGCAATTGCTTGTTCATATGGAAACGAAGAAAAAAACATTACATGTGTTAAAATCACCAAGATTACATATTGTTGCTTGACTTGTCATAATCATTTATTATTATTATACAGGGTAATTAAAAAAATGTTTTCTTTTTGTGTTTTAGTTGAAATATTGAAAATTACGAAGTAACAAACAAAAAAGAGAATAAACTAAAACTTGCAGTGGCTTCGTATATTGCATGAAATAGCCTACAATTACTAAAATACATATAAATCTTGCGTACCTGTAAGATTTTAGAGTAGTTTTACTTTTCCGCACGGCGTGCAGAAAAGTTCTTTTTTCCGCACGCTCGTAGGAAAAATTGGTTTATTAATTTTTGCTAAAAAATCACAGGTGCCCTGGAAAATATAAAATCAAAAACATTTTTAGGAAAGAGTTTAGTGCAACAACAGCTACAACAAATGTTGGAAATGTCACCATCCATTTCTGTTCACCTTCTCACACGACGAATCATTGAACGACGAACTCGAGCTAAAATTCGAGATCTATTTCTTACTTCTTCGCAAACATTTACCATTTTATTTCTTAACTGTTCTATTGTTTGTATGGAAGTGGCGTAAACCAGAGTTTTAAGGTGTCCCCATAAATAAAAATCTATTGGATTTAAGTCAGGGGAGCGAGGTGGCCATTGAATTGGTCCACCTCTTCCAACCCCATTTTCCCCAAAGGTGTTATTTAGATAAGTTCTAACAGCTATAATAAAAAGAGGTGCTCCATCGTGCATAAAAGTTATTTCATAACGTACATTTAGAGGAACTTCTTCCAGCAGTACGGGCAATTCTTGTTGAAGAAACTCTAAGTAAGATTCGCCGTTTAATCTTAAGGGTAAAAGAAGGGCCCAATTAAATTGTCACCAACAATACCCATTCACACATTTAAAGAAAATTGTTCCTGGTGACGACATTGTACGTAAGCATAAGGATTTTCTTCACTCCATACATGAGTGTTATGGAAATTAACAATACCATCCCGCCGAAATCCAGCTTCGTCCGTAAAAAGTATGGTTTTATTAAAATTTCTGTTATTATTAACCTTTTCGTAATACCATTGGCAAAACTGCAAACGGGGCAGAAAATCTCTTGGTAGTAATGCCTGCACACGTTGAATATGATACGGATACAAAAGTTGTTCGGAGAGAACCTGCCACACAGTGCTGTTGAAATGATTATCCCCTAATCGAGCAGCAGCTCTACCAGTACCAGGACTATAGCAATAGTCCTGATACTTATACCAGGATTTTGTTCCACGGCACGTAAAACTGCCTCCTCAAACTCAGGCGTTCTTACGGACCTCGGCCGGCCTCTATCATTGGTGGGAATGGCAAAACTTCCTAAATAACGTTATTGTCAAAAACATTACAAAAATAAATAAAAAAATTTACCTCTTTCCGTAATCTACGGTCTACGCTCTCAAAGGTTTTACTATCTGGAAGTTGCCGTTGGGGAAACGCTTCTGCATACAGGCGCCTCGCTGCATAACAGATACTGTAAGCACGTGCATACATTATATGCATGTCTGTCATTTCCTCAAAAGTGTAATTTTCCATCACAAAAACCGAGATAAAAACTTTTAAGAAATTTCGCCAAGAAAATTAGGTGAATAATTATTTTCTAGAAGAACTGACGCTTGTCAGTGTCAAACCTCCATGCAGAAATGATTTTTTGGTTTCCAAGGCACCTTAGGATTTTTTTAGCAAAAATTAATAAACCAATTTTGTCCAGTGGCATGCAATGAAACCGTTTTTATTTTTTCTCAAAAAAAGTGAGATACGAGAAAAATACAAGAGGTGAAGAAGTTGTATTTTTAGACGCTTAATCAAACAACAAATATTAAAGTTGCAAAAAAGGCAGTGGCGTACATTTTTTGCCAATTTTATTCGCTAAAATGCCCCGGGACGCCACTGGACCTTATAATTTTAATCTATTTAGGGCTAAATTAGCCTCTTAATACAACAAATAATATTGCAAAATCGAGTAAATATTTTTTAAAATATTAATAAAAATTATTTTTTTTTAAAGTCATCGCCCTGTATCTTGAAAACTGTGCATTTCCAGACCCATGTTTATAGAAACTTTTTCTTATAATTTTAAACAAGAAATCGCCCATTACAATATCTCCGTCTATTTTTCGACACCCTGTATATTACAGAGGATGGCTCAAATTTGTTATATCAGCGTTTCACAGTAGCAAAGTTAATTCCGTCCATTTTTCCGCTGAGCCACAATTTTTAAGTAACTGTAAACAACACAAAGGGCGCGTAAATAACAAAACGTTCTGAATAAATTTTCTCCCCAAAAATGTCAATCTTTCTAGTGGAAATGTTAGGTGTCACCTGACAACATTCAGTATTCCAAGGCTCAAAGTATAAGTAGTGCCTATGTAGCCTTAAAATTTAAAAATAGGTTATGATTCATCCTGAGTATATACGCGAAATATTTACAGGTGGTAGTCGAAGTAACTCAAAGTTCCTAAATAACAAAAAAAGGGAATTTCAAGAGTTGGTTTTAACAGGCGAAAATACTATAGAACTGTGTTTTAAAGAGAAAAATATGGATTGTGAGGTTGATGCCAGCTCAAGTATTAGAAAAAGTAACGTATTCGAGATAGCAAATAGCTCAGAAAGGTAATTTTTGTTTTAGCAAACATAAAGTTTATTTAAAAAAGCATACAATGTGGAAAACGAAAGCTTTTTATCAATATTTTTTTGACAAATAACTTTTTAATATATATATTTTTTATAAATATTGATTTCTGTGCTATTTATACCCCGGTTTAAGTGAGACCACTCTGTAGATACATTTTTTTTTCAATACTGATAACTATTATATAAAGGTGTTTTTAGTTCTTCCACGGAATTCTTTCAAAAAACCGACCAGCAGAACACGATTTTAACAGAACTGTACGATAGTTTAGATAAAAAGTCTCCTCCTTCAAAAATGGACTTGGACTCCTTGGACGTCAATTTAAACACTCAGGCTTACAGCTGCGCTTCCGACTCCGAGTCCACCAAAAATCTTTTCGACAGTTTGGAGGTGAATGTGTGGAGTAAGAGCTCGTGCATGAGCAAAAATACCGCTCTACAGTTAGAAAACGTTTTAAAAAAACAGGCGCATCATCAGAGTGTTAATGAGAGGGATGAGGAGGTATGGTGGTAGTCGCTTTTTTGAATCCTGGTTTTTAAATATGTATATCCGGTTTTTAGGTTGAAAAATCCGAGAGAAAACAATCTCCACAAGACAAAATAGCCATCGCTCTTCAAAACATAAAAATCCTCAACGAAATACAACGAAAAATTCATAAAATCAATACTCTCGTCGATATCTACAGAAAAAACGTATCGAAAAGTAAAGTCAAAGCTCTCTCTTCCATGTACGAAAGTCTGACGACGTCGCGAAGCTATTACAACGATCTGACGAAACTGCAAGCGACGCCCGTCAAATATCGAAGGAGAAATTTGAGTTTGCCGAGTTTCGTCGAGAGGCGACTGAATTTCGAAAGTAAACACGGCAACAACGCCAATACGAAGAGCGACGTGGCAACGGCGCACGGTGGAGAAACGAGGATTACCGAAGGTGACGATTTTTGTCGATTGTTTATCCAGCAAGTTTGTCAGATTTGCATCCGAGGCTGCTGTGTCGTATTTTGCATGGAAGAATATACATATCGAAGCTTTTTTGGCATGTTATTGTCATATGTATAGATTAGCTATAACGGAATGATATTATATGTTTAGTGTTAGCATGTTTGTTTCAATAGAGCGAACTATGGTCTGATTTTGCCGTGACACCCTGTATATATCCCTTATCAGACCCAATGTCTTAGCATTTTTAATTCCATTACAAGAAGAGCCCTCGCCTTAGTAATAATCCCACCATTACAGAAAACCTTTCTTCTGTTGCCCAGCTACGAGCTGTAGGAGATCTATCGTTGTAGGTCCTTTTACGGCTTCTACGCCGAGGAAGTCGCCTATATAATTCCTCCTCCAGTAGCTTTTTATTGATTTTTTCCAGCTGTATCTCAATTTTTTAAAAACTATTCAATTTATTTTTAAATTTTCTTAATTTCTCTTTATTTTATTTTAATCATATTGCTTAAAACACTGCCAAAAACTCTTTTTCCATAAGTGATTAATTAAAAAATAAATTATACGCTACAAGTATATCACGGAAACTTCATATCTTTTTCTTAAGGTAAAAAACCAAGCTTAAATTGCAAGAATGACTTTCTGACATGTTAAAAACAATTTGATGACAAACTATTGCACCAAAAATAACTAATCTTGATTTTGCCCAATCTAAAGTAAAACACGCAGCTTTTAACATGTATATTTTTGAGCCCACTGTATATTCTACTTTTCTTCTTTTTCCCTGGGAGCCGTCTTGATTAACTACCGGAGGCAGCGCAGCCTCAATCCGCCCATTAGTCTTGTTCCTTCTACAAGTCTGTATAACCCCGAGACTGGTTGGTTGATATATTCCTGTGGGCTCATTTCCGGTTGCCCAAATAATGCCTGTCTTTTGTGATTTAATGCTTTACATTCGCAAAGGATATGGTAGGCTGTTTCTCCCCTCGTCGCACATTCTGCAACTTGGGTCCCCATTGTATGAGCTTATCTTGTGTAGGTGTCCTCTTAGGTTATCATGCCCTGTTAGCAACCCTACTGTTATGCGAAGTATTTTCCTACTTTGTCTGAGTAGTTCTTCCTTCGTTCTTTTGGATGGGCCTCTTATGAAGCTTTTTTCATGTCTTATTCTACTGAGGTTTCCCCAGTATTTTTCGTGTTTGTTTCGGATCCATTCCATGCTTTGCCCTCGTGCTGTGGTTTTGGTCACTCCAAGGGCAGGTTCTGACCCAAAGTATGGTGTAGATGATCCCTGTCTCGCTAGCTCTTCCACTTTTTCGTTGCCTTCTGTCCCCGAATGTCCTGGTATCCACAAGAGAGTTACTCTGTAGCGTTCTCCCAGGACTTCCAGTTCTTTTTGGCATTCCCATGTCAGCTTGACGTTACCTTGGGGTTTACTAGTGCCCCTAGTGACTCTTGGCTGTCTGTTATAGAGATCCGCTTGTTTTTATAGCCCTCCTGTTATTTTTGCACAGTGCAGTAAAGCATATATTTCCGTTTGAAATACAGAACTGTGTGTTCCTAGGGAATGGAAATTGTGAATTCCTCATTTACTTACACGCCCGCTCAGTTCCCTGCTCGGTTTTGAAACCATCCGTATACAGATGATGTCTCCAACCTCCGGGAGATCGGGTTGTGCCACTCACTTTCGATCTGAAATTTTACCTCAAGTTTTTGTTGAATGAGTATTGGAATGTCATCTGGTCTGTTCTCTCGTCCAGAATGTTGCCGTCAACCTGACTTTTTATATTGCTGTGTCCCAAACTAGCGTATACACCAGTTGGTTTCTGTTGCAGTCGGAAGTAGCTCATTCTACTTTTACTGAAATGCCATTATTAATCAAAATATTTTTGTTTCTATTTTTGTTTACTTGGTGTAAAATATTTGTATAATAAGAACTTTTTAAATATAATTTATATATTATTATTGTGAGTTTGTTTAATTTGTAAATACAATTCTTTAAAGTTGTTTACATAAAAAATACACAATTTTGATATGAAAATAAAGAGTATATTTTATTTCAAAGTTATTGTAAATAAATTTTATTCCTAGAAGTGTTGTTTTTTATTTTTATAATACAATGTGATATATATATATATATATATATATATATATATATATAATATATATATATATATATATATATATATATATATATATATATATATATATAAATTATTATACCTATATATTTTATTATTTTACATTTTTTTTTAAATAATAATTTATTTCCAATTCCAATAATTTTTAGAATCCCCATCTACTTATTGAACATAGTGCTGGCATGGCCCTTGCATGTTGAGTTTTCATGTTTTTTTATGTTTTAAATTTGGGTATTCCATATTTTTTTTCATAGTTTCTTTAACTCGCTTTTTATTACTTTTATAGGTCAAAATAATTCATAAAGTTAGCTTATTTTGATATTACAAAGAAAAGAAAAAATATTAAAATATCAACTGTTACACCTCTAATTCCCTTCCCTTCTTCTGTAAAAGATTTACATTCACATTTACTAAATTTAAAATTAATAATTTACTTTGTTAAGCCGCAATAATAAAACGGATCCCACTCTGAATCGAGTTTGAATGTTCACTGCATCATAAAAATTCTTGACTTGTTTTTTCTTACACATATCAACTGTCTTATGTAAAGTGAATTGCAGGTATTTGGAATACCCAAATTTTCTTTTTTTTTGAGTTCACCCCTCATTACCATCGATTTTTTTGCATGTTTTCCAGTATATTTAGACGACACATCTAGTCCAGATTCGAGCTTGAGAAGGTCTTGTAGTTTGTCCGATTTAAGCATGCAGAAAATACCGACTGTTGCAAAACGAAAACAGTCTGAACCGAGTAAGTATAGAAGGAAAAATCTCTTGGTATGTTTTAACGAAACATACCAAAGATATGCTATGTTTTTTCTTTGATCGGTGCATGGTCTTCTACTAATGCTACAACTAATTTTTAATTTATTTACTAACTTACTTTATCCTATTTTCTAATTACTATTTATTTTTCTTTTAATTCTTCTTTCTTTTCTCAAAAATACTATGCCTATTTTTCTTTATTTTATTGTAAATATTTGCTAAAAACCACTGCCAAAAACTCTTTTTCCATAAACTAATAATTAAAAAATTATACAGGGTGTCCCAGAATATGTGAGCAATCTCTCGGAATCTAATAGAAAACCTAAAAACATTATGACAAGTTCCCATAAACTTTTTTTCTACGAGCCTTCCCTACGGAGATACAGGTACATAACGGACGCCCTGGAAAGTTTTTTTTTGAATAACTTATAAAATACTAGGCGTAATTTAATATTTTTAATATGATGGTTACTAGATGAGTCTTCTTAAAATGAACCCATCAAATCATATTTGGCTTATTTAGTTTGCCAGGGACGGACTAGCTCTGACACAATAATAGCAATTTTTTTAACACAGATTTAACCTTAAACTAAAAAAAAGGTATTCTTGAATTACCTCGATAAAATCAACTGTTTACGAGAAATAAAATATCATGGTTGGTATTTTTTTACATTATACAGGGTGTTTTCTAATTGTACGTCAATATTTAAGAAGGCAATTTTTAGGTCCATTTAAGAAGAAAACTTCATATGAACGTATGTTCTAAACGTATTAACTTTTGAGATACAGGGTGGTAAAATTTTTCAAAATAAATCATTTATTATTAATATCTGTAATACCACTTTAAATATTTTAATGAAATTTGGCATATATGTACTATGTTTCAAGCAGCATTTTTTAGGGTACCACTTTTTTTATTTGCCAAAATAGGCAGGTCAAATTCTCTACGAACGCCACTGGTGGAAATTAAAAAAATGTTGTACACTAAAAAATGCTTTTTGATACATAGTACATTTATGCTAAATTTTATTAAAATATCCGAAGTGGTATTACAGATATTAATAATAAATGATTTATTTTTGAAAATTTTACCACCCTGTATCTCAAAAGTTAAGACGTTTAGGACATACGTTCATATAAAGTTTTCTTCTTAAAATGGACTTAAAAATTGCTTCCCTAAATATTGACGTACAATTAGAAAACACCCTGTATAATGTTTAACTAACCATGATATTTTATTTCTTGTAAACTGTTGAATTTATCGATGTAATCAAGAATATCTTTTTTTTAGTTTAAAGTTAAAGCTTTCCAAAAATAATATTGTTGAGCCTTTATCATAAAGGGTGTTAAAAAAATTGCTATTATTGTGTCAGAGCTAGTCCGTCCCTGGCAAACTAAACAAACCAAATATGATTTAATGAGTTTATTTTAAAAGACTTATCTAGTAACCATCATATTAAAAAATATTAAATTACGCCTAGTATTTTAAAAGTTATTTAAACAAAAACGATTTCCAGGGGCGTCCGTTATGTATCTTCGTAGGGAGGGTCATAGGAAAAAGTTTATGGGAACTTGTCATAATATTTTTAGATTTTCTATTAGATTTCGAGAGATGCCCACATATTCTGGGACACCCTGTATAATGCGAGTTTTTTACGTAAACTTTGTATATTACAAATGTACCATTCATGTCCTTTTAAATTTTACTTAAAAATACTCTTAATATTTGTTTCTCTTTATTTTATTGCGAATCTGTTGCTAAAAATACTGCCAAAAATTCCTTCTTCATAAACGAGTAGTTATAAAAATACATGATGAAAGTTTTACGCAAAAAATTATATCTTAAACAAGATCTCTTTTTTTCAAAGGTAAAAAACAAGCTCCACCCCCAAGAATGACTCCCAGATACGTTAAAAACAATTCGATGATGCGCAGCAAGTCCAGCGTGGTTCTGAACCAGCAACACTCAGACTCAGAAAACGACTCGCAAGAAAAGAAAATGTCCAGGCTGATGAGGCCGACGATCAGTTCGCATAACAAGATCAGGGATCAGAAGTCGTTGCAGAGTAGGAAGAAACAAAGTTATTCTACAAGTAGGTCTATTAGCAACCAAGCGCTGTGTTTTTTATCATGTCTATTGCTGTACAGTATGTTCCACAATAATTCGTTTATTTCTCGTTTTACCTGCTACTGTTAGTCGTTAAACTTAATATGCTTTGGGTACCCGCATGTAGGTCCGGACTTAAAATTTTCTTTATTTATTATTGTACTTACTTTTTGGTATATTATGTAGGTTAAAGGCAAATTGCAGGTGTTGAATATAAAGCAGAGTCTTTTCGTCTTAGTTCATCAGTCGTTTGGAGTTTGTCAAGGTATTTTCGTGTGTGTTATTGAGCATCCAAAATAGCTAACCTAAACTATTAATATTAGTAGGTAATCAGGACCTGTACCCTTTCAAAAGGTGCGGTGCCTACACAATAGATATTTGTCAGGCAACCTATTTATGGTTGGGTTTTCCACTGAGGGTTGTCATTTAAATTTTATTGCGGTCAATAAATCAACGAATTATTGTGGAATGTACCATACTTTGGTCGTGATTCAGTGTTATTTATACATCTTTTGATTAGGTAATTTAAATCAAGTTGGAGTGGATACCATATCGACTTCGGACGATGAAGAAACGCCCAAGAAGCCACAGGTGCCTCCCAGAATGAGCCGGCAGCAGAGCTTTGAGAATGGGCAGAATTCTAAAAGGCATATGAATAATAAGGATCAAAAACGTGGTAAGATTAGTTTGTTTTTGTTATTTGGGATTAATAAAAATAACACTCCTAGTTTTATGCTTTTGAACATTTGTAGCTAAAAAGAAAAACAGTGTTACCTTTAAATTAAGCCATTTTTTAATTTTTTAAGTGCTCAGTTACAAAGCAATTTGTGGAATTTTGAATAATATTGGAGTGTTTTTTACGCTTTTTTTGGGGACGCTGGGGAATGTAGTTTTGTATTAATTTTGGTTTAACAGGATTTTTTATTTGGTATTAACTGGTTGTTCGCCAAGTTTTGTCGTTCGTGACGTGTAAAGTTTTATGTAGAAGTGTTAGGGATTTTATTAGACAGTGTGAGCAATATCTTGGATGAAATTTTGGGTTTTAAAAGCTGTGTGCATAATGAGTGCCAAATTTGCTAACAATGAAACAACATATTTGACACTCTTAGCAATATTTGGAGCATTATAAAAAATATATACAGGGGTCCCAGAATATGTTGGCAATTCTCGGAATCTTATAGAAACCCTAAAAATATTATGACAAGTTCCCATAAACTTTTTTCCTATGGAGATACAGGTACATATCGGACTTTCAAAATACTAGGCGTAATTTAATATTTTTTTTTGATATGATGGTTACTAGATAAGTCTTCTTAAAATGAACCCATTAAATCATATGTGGCCTATTTAGTTTGCCATGGACGGACTAGCTCTGACACAATAATAGCAATTTTTTAACACCCTGTATGATAAAGGCTCAACAATATTATTTTTGGATAGCTTTAACCTTAAACTAAATAAAAAAAGGTATTATTGATTGACATCGATAAAATCAACTGTTTACGAGAAATAAAATATCATGTTTGGTATTTTTTTAAATTTTCTTTGTTCCAAATTGCCCAATATTTGGGAATTTTATTTTTAAAGAAAACCTTTAAAAAAATGCCCAAAAAATTTTAGAAAATTAAATAAAAATTTTGCCACCCTTATTTTTAAATTTGCTTTTTTTTTGGGTTCCACATTTTCAAGTGGGAAAGGATTTTCATCGAACGAATTAGTAATAACAGCCGTGGAAGCGCATTTTGACAGTCTTGCAGATTCTTGCTTATATTAAATAATAAAATGTATTTCAAACGTATCGAACGACAAAACTTTTTGGACAAGCTAATATACAGGGTGCGGCAGCATAACTTCTTTTTTAAACTTAAAAAACTTTATAAAAGAGTTTTAATTTTGGGTTTTTTAAATGTTGGTACATACCTAAGGTTTTGTTTTACACAGCTTTGAAGAGCAAACCTCCCCCATTCTCGATAAATTAAGTAATCCGATTTCTGGATCCCTTTTTGATCAGGGGGATTTGCAATGGCCGGCACGATCTCCCGATTTATCCGCTTGTGATTTTTTTCTATGGGGTTTTTTGAAATCCCGTGTTTATATGAACCGTCCAAGGACCCTTCAAGATTTAAAAAACAACATCCAGGAAGAAATTGCCAACATAACGCCTGCTATGCTTGAAAGAGTCATGAAGCGCCAGAAATCTTTCTCAATGTATCGAGAATGGGGGACGTCCCTATGTGATCTGTAGTGATGAGCAAAAACAAGACCAAGACCGGGGTAGTCTTGGTCTTGGTCTTGGTCTTGTAAGTCTGGTCTTGGTCTTGGTCTTGCGCCCCAAAAGGGCTTTGGTCTTTCTTTTTTTGGTGAAAATTTCTGGCTTTTTTTTGTATAATAATTTAAATAAAATTTAAATAAATATATTTTTTTTAATACTTACAAATAAATAAAGATGGAGACTATATTTTTTGCTTTAAAAAAATTTTTAAAAAATACCAATTTTAACCTTACATGTACATTTAAATTATTTGATTAAAACGGATATTTTAAATGTGGGGGGTTTTTTTATTTATAGTGATAGAAAATATTTAAATTTTTTTGAAGAAGCATATAAAATTACGATACTCTGAGGGCAGAAAAAAAAACTTTTAATTTCAACCAGATGTGAAATTTCCATGAAAATGATTCTGATATGTAAACATTGGTTTCTAATTCAAAAAAAGGTATTTAGAAAGCTTTTCAGTTCAAATAAACTTTCTATGTTCAAATTAGTCAAACATTTGCCGTACAAAGTTTGTACAAATACTTTATAAACGTTCTGCATAACAAGGTGGCTCGATGTGCGACAAAGATCGATATATCCGAAACCGTTTATAATGGCAAAAAATTTAATATACAAAAATTATGAAAAAAGGGCGTAAAAGTAAAATTATTTTCTATTTCAAAATTTTCCAGAAAATCCCTACCACTCAAGAAAACTTCCTTATTTTTAGTTTTTTAAACCCAAAATAGAAAAATTATAGCAAAAAATTCATTTAAAAAAATCGCTTCCCTTATATTATTGGAAATTCTTGAACCGTCATATGGTACAATGTCGACGTAGATGGTTTTTTTTATATCATTTTGGTTTTGACAAAAATGACGTCATCATTTCTTTTGGCATTGTTTTAAATTTTTCGTCTAAACCGGAAAATGATATTTAAAATCCCTTTATATAAAAGTATTCCTATATAAAATGACAAATATATTTTTTATTAAACCCTCACTTTTACATTTATATCTTAGTTTAAAGGAACAATCTAATGATGCCACTTCTTTCAGTTGGCGCAAAAATAATGTTTTTCTGGATTTTGGAAATTTTGAAACCAGTAATGGCTCACTAGATCCTAATTTAAAAAAAAAAACATTAGGAATAAGGGAAGTAATTTTCAGCTTCTTAACTTTTGTATTAGTTTTTTTCTGTCGTAAAAGGTTTTGGAGATATCGAGCTTTGTCGGACCATTGAGTCACAATCTTATTATTTTTGAAACATGTTACTGAATCTACTAGTTATCGTTTTTAGATATTTTTTAAAAAACAGAAGTGATCGATTTAATTATTTTTATTAAAAAAAATCTGTTACTCATAAAATAATCGCCTTTTTTCAGTTCTCGACACATTTTTTTGCCCTTCTGTATGAAACGTCTGTATATTGAATATAAAAATTGAATATTATAATTTAAAAAAAGTGAAAAAGTGCAAGAGTCTTGCAGGTCGGTCTTGGGTCTTTGGCGGTTTTGTCTTGGCCCCCCCGGTCTTGGTCTTGGTCTTGCAAGCGAGAACGCGGTCTTGGTCTTGATCTCGGTCTTGGTCTTGCTGCAAGACCAAGACCGCAAGACCAAGCCCGGTCTCGCTCATCACTAGTGATCTGCTCTTCAAAGCTGTGTAAAACAAAACTATACATTGTAAAAACCAAATTAAAACTTTCTGATTTCTACAATGTGTTTTATTAAGTTTTGAAAAAAGGAAGTTATGTTGCCGCACCCTGTATTAAATTGTTTACACCGTCATTTTGTTATACCATCACTATAACCCACTAACATCACTAAGGACGTCATTTTTTCTCATTTCAGCATCACGGCACTCGATACACTTCGATGACACTTTGACTAACGAAGACATAGACGTATCGAGCGAAAGTATCGATCTGTCGTCTATTGAGTGTAAGTTTATTTTTGTTGCACCCGATATAACATTAGATCGTTAATATTTTATATTAAATAAGCTTTATTGGTAACTGTTTATTAATTATTGTACTCAAAATGACAGCAAATAACGTTTATAATAAGTTGACTCCTTTTAAAGAAAATTTCTTCGATAAGCAAAGTGCCATGTTTGTCAAAACTATGTTTTGAAAAGTAATATTTATTTGCTTTCATATTAGATACAAAAATAATGGTTTTTGAGGTGTCCACTCGTAAAACGGCTTTTCTTAAAAAATAAAGTTCCTTTTATGTTTGATCCACCCTAAAATTTTTCAAAAACAATACAAAAACTCAATTTTGTATCTTTTTCGACAGTTTCAAATCAGCTATGTGAAGACGTCAGTAGGCAGCTAGTGTCGACAGCCGATAACGTTGTTAAAATCTATCAAAAACTCAAGGAGAGCGAAGAGACTGGAGATTCACAATCTGAAGCACTGGACTGCATTAAAATGTCCCTTATAAGAACTCATAAGGTAAGTGTACTGTCAACAAATGTATTTGTATATATATTTATATATATATATATATATATATATATATATATATATATATATATATATATATATATATATATATATATATATATATATATAAAAATTTTTTTTAAAAAAAAGGGTTTTTTTCCGATTTTTGGGGGAGATTTTTTTTTCCCCAATTTTTTTTTAAAAAAAAAAGTTCCTATGAACGTGTGGTCTAAGATGCTTCGTTTAAAAAGATACAGGGTGTCAAAGTTTTATTTTTATTTATGTTTTTTCTGCATAATTTCCTAAATAATCCCTTTTTTCCCCGAACGAAAATTGGTAGGGGGGGGTTTTTTGACATAAAAAATTTAATTTGTTCTTTTTTAGCTCTTATTTGGGGGGGGGGCGCTATCTACTTTTTTTTCTCACTTTCAAGGGCTCATGACTTTTGTACAACCTTGTATTTACATTTTTGTTAAAAAAAATGGATTCCTTAGTCTTTTTTTCGAAAAAAAAGGGAATTTTCTTTTTAAAAAAGACGCTAGGAGCAACCTTTTGGGGGAAAAATTTTAGTTTAAAAAAATCGATGCATACCTTAGTAATAAATATGCTAAGAAAAACCGCCAAAAAAGACGGTTTTTTTCAAGTACCCCAGTCAATGCATTTTTGTTTGTGTTGTCATGTAAAAATTCAGACATAATACAATTTTGACGTACTTTGACGTACAGTTGAGTAGTAGGAAAAATTTGTGATTTTTTTTAAAAGGTAAATTTTACCAATGCTGAGTATGCTGACATGCATTTTACACCTTTTTTTTTTTAGTGTTCGTCTGTTATTTTTTTTTTTTTTTTTTTTAAAATTTCATGTTGATTAAAAAAAAAAATTTACAAAATTGTTTCATTTTTTTTTTAAAAACATGCATCGATTATTTCAAACCAAAATATTTTAAAACGATTGTCCTAAACGACATCTAATAAGACTATCTTTTCGCAAAAAAAAAGACTAAGGGGAAATTTTTTTTTTTTTTCCAAAAATAAAAAAAAAGGGTTGTAAAAAAATCATGAGCCTTTGAAAGTGAGAATATACATGTGGCTAGCGCCCTCTTAAAAAGAGCTAAATTAAGAACAAAAAATTTTTAAATTTTTCATGTCAAAAAACCCCCCACCAATTTTCGTTTTGGAAATCGGCATTATTTAGGGAAAAATTTTTCAGAAAAAACATAAATAAAAAAAAAAAACTTTGACACCCCCCATTTTGGGGAAAACGAAGCATCTTAGACCCACGTTCATAGGAACTTTTTACCTTAAAAAAAATTGAAAAATCACTTCCCCCGGGGAAAAAACGGACACTTATTAAATAACACCCTGTTTTTTTTTTAAATATATATATATATATATATATATATATATATATATATATATATATATATATATATATATATATATATATATATATATATATATATATATATATATATATATATATATATATATATATATATATATATATATATATATATATATATATATATATATTTATTTTTATATACAGACGGGGGCCCCCAAGGGTTTTCATGGTAAATCTTCCAATCCCGTTAGGGGCCCCCCTTTCCCCTACTACTTTATAGCTGAAAATTGAAACAGGTATAACTTCAAGGTTTGAGAATATTTTACATTAACATTTTTACCAAAACAACTTCACAAAGTATTAAAAAAAAGATTCATTTTCCAATTAAATATAGTTTTAAGTATCCTTGTATATCAAAAATTTTGTCACTATCACATATCAGGAAATGTCGTTCATATTTCTACAGGAATAAATAAAACCAAAAATCGTGTTTTATTATAAAAAAAACTTCGGTAAAATGCTATGCTACAGCATGCGGTTGAAACCGCAAATAATCCTGCACATTTTTTTAATCAGAAAGCTAAATTGTAGGAAAAAAAAACCGCAACAAGAAACAGGGGAAAAGCAAATTTATTTATTTTTATATGAAATATGTAACAACGATAATAAAAACAAATACTAAATAACATTAGGTGTTTTATTTAAATGTTTTATTCAAAGTGCCCAAATTTACTGCTAGCATTTTCCATAAAAATGCTTCTTCTTGCATAATTGCCGTGATACCGCGTAAAAGGGTTTGTTCCCGACGTATTCAGGCCTATCTCTCACAATATCAAAAACTTTTGAGGATAAATATCCCCAGTAAGAGTAATCAAACCCAAATACCCGGACTTCGAGCTGGCCATTTTGGGGGGGCCAAATCGTCCAATCCAGCTACCTAAAAATGTATTATTTAAATATTCTGTGACTACAGCTGCCTATGAGCGGGCGCCCCATCTGCTAAAATTTTTATTTGTGATTTCCCATGTCAGCCAACGCGGGCCCCAAAAATGTTTCAAAAGTTCTAAATATGTATCATTGTTGGTTACCTTCTATGAAATACGAGCCAATAATTCTATTTCCTTAAATTCCTGCCCAAACATTAACCCTTTCACGCCATTGGTATCCCTTTTTTTTTTTCCCCTTTTGGTTTTTTGGAAAAAAATTTTTCCAAAAAAAAGAGTTTTTTTTTTTGCCCACCAGAAAAATTCCATTCGGTCAAAATAATCCGGGGTAACAGCTTTTGACATTCCTTACTTTATAAGATTTAATTTTCCCTTTAAAAAACCTTTAAACAGCCTCCTGCCCGTGAAACTATCCCCCCGCTGACTTAGATTTGTCGATGAATTTTCCTCGATCGCCAAGCACGGTCCATTTAAAAATCTTGGTTATTATATACATTGGCGTTTTTTTTTGGTACTTGAGTCTTTGATACACCAATTTGTAAACCTTTGATGAATCGCTGTACGGTACTCTTACTGGAAAAGGAGATCTGGATTTAGCAAAGTTATCCCAACTTCCCGACTCGACTTTTGCCCTATGTAATTTGAAACCATTTCTACTTTTTCCCCAAGCGAAAAAAGGGATTATTTATAAAAATGTAAAAATAGTTTGTCGACAATGACATATTTTTTCTTTAATAAAACGCTGGCGACATTTCCTGAATGTGCTTAAAAAAATTTTATACCCCAGGTTGAAAAAACTATATTTTATTGGAAAATAATTCTTTTTTTTTAAATACGAAAATAAATGAAGTTATTTTGGTACAAATGTTAATGTAAAATGTTCTTAAACCTTGAAGTTATACATGTTTCAATTTTTAGCTATAAAGTAGTAGTGGAAGTGGACCTAACTTGGAGTGGAAGATTTACGGTAATTTTTTACTTACCGGGCCCACGGCCGATTTTATTGAAATTTTGTATAGTGGGGTTTTTTGGGGCGCTGATCACGAATCTGAAGTCAAATTTTGGGGGAACACTTTTATTTTTTGAGTTAAACGCCCCCTCGGACCTAACCTCAAAACTGTACAAATTTTTAAAATTCCTCCTTCTTAAAACTAATTACAGCCAAAATGGAAGATTTTATGGAAATACACTTATTATTTTATAAGAAAAATTTTAATTTCACCTTTATTTAACAAATTTTTTTAAAAAAAAAGAACAACAAAAATATTATTTTTCTCAAAAATGTCAACAAAATTGTCTAGTGATTTGAAGTTTTTTTTTTGGTACCCAGACACTCGGGGAAAAAATTAAATGGCCTACTTTATAAATTTTAAAATTTTTTTTATTTTTCGGGATTTAAATTTGAAAAGAAAGCCATTCAATTGTTTTTTTTGGTTCCTGGCGTACCAACAAAACTTTTAAAATCACTAGACAATTTGTTAATTTTTTAAAAATAAAAAAAAAATTTTTTTTTTTTTTTTTAAAAATATTTGTTAAAAAAGGTGAAATCAATTCTTATAAAAATAATGATTTTTCTAAAAATCTTCAATTTTGCTGTATCAGTTTAGAAAGGGGAATTTAGGAAAATTTTTACAAATTTTTTGGAGGTCCATGGGGCGTTTTATCATAAAAACTAAATTCCGAAAATTTACTTAATTCTTTAAAACCCCCTAAAAAATTTTTAAAATCGGGGCCTTTTTATTAAAAAATACCAATTTTCCCTTTAAAAATGCAGTAATATACAGGGTGTCTCATTTTTCAAAATTGCGAAAAGTAACAGTTTCCGAAACTTGGCAATGATTCAAAACATTGCATCTTTCCCTTATATTGCTCTATTTTTCTTTTAGGTTGTCCACGACTGTATCTTCAACGAATTCAAACAGAACAACGGCAACATCGACGTCAACCAAACGGACGCCATCAAGAAGCTGAACGATTTGGTGTCGCGTGGTGCTGCGGGTTCGGGTTCCGTCATCGACCTCATGCAGCAGTACTCTGACATTTTGCTCGACATGATGCAGCAGAAAATCCATTCGGCGAACATTTGATGTACGCCCGGCATTTACTTCGAGTTGATCGTGTAGGATCGTCTATTGTCGGCGGAGAAATTGTGACGTCACTCTTTTTTTTAAATACCTTAATCCTTATAGAGAACCTGCGTGACCTCGGGTTTTTTTTTCCCCGGGGGTTTAAAAATTTTTTTTAAAAAAATTTTTTTTTTTTTAAAAATAATTTTTAAAAAAAAAAAAAATTTTTAAAAAAAATTTTAAAAAAAAACCCTTTTTAAAAAAAAAAAAAAATAAAAAAATTTTTTTTTAAAAAAATTTTTTTTTTTTAAAAAAAAAATTTTTTAAAAAAAAAAAAATTTTTGGGGGTTAAAAAAAATTTTAAAAGTTTTTTAAAAAAAAATAAAAATAAATTTTTTTAAAAATTAAAACCCTTTTTTTTAAAAACCCCCCCAAAAAAAAAAATTTTTTTAAAAAAAAAAAAAAAAAAAAAAGGTTTTAAACCCTTTGGGGGGGGTTTTTGGGAAAAAAAAAAAAAACTTTTTTTTTTTTTGGGGGGTTTTTTAAGGAAAAGGGGTTTTTTTAAAAAATTTTTTTTTTTTTTTAAAAAAAAGGGGGGTTTTTTTAAAAAAAAATTTTTTTTTAAAAGGGAAAAATTTTTTTTAAAAAACCTTTTTTTTTTTTTTTTTTTAAAAAAAAAAAAAAAAAATTTTAAAAAAAGGGTTTTTATTTTTTTTAAAAAAAAAAACCCCCCTTTTAGGTTTTAAAAAAATTTTTTTTTTTTAAAAAAAAAAAAAAGGGGAAAAAATTTTGGGCCTTTTTTCCCCCCCCAAAAAAAAAAAAAAATTTTTGGGTTTTTAAGGGAAAAAAAAAAAATTTTTGGAAATTTTTGGGGTTTTTTTTAAAAAAAAAAACCCTTTTTTTTTTTTTTTTAAAAAAAAAAAAATTTAAAAAAAGGGGTTTTTCCCTTTTTTTTTTTTTTAAAAATTTTTTTAAAAATTTTTTTTAAAAAAATACGGGAAATTTTTTTTAAAAAAAAGGGGGTTTTTGAAAATTTTTTTAAAAATTGGGAAAATTTTTTTTTTAAAGGGGGAAAGGGGGTTTGGGGGGTTTAAAAATTTTTTTTTAAAAAAATTTTTTTGAAAATTTTTTAAATTAAATAAAAATTTAAAAAATTTTTTAAAAAAGGGCCCTTTTTTTTTCCAATTTTTTTTAAAATAAATTTTTTTTAAAAATTTTTTTTTAAAAAAACCCCCAAAAAAAAAAATTTTTTAAAAAAAAAATTTTTTTTTAAAAAGGGGGTTTTTTTTTTTTTATTTTGGGGTTTTTTTTAAAAAAAAAATTTTTTTTTCCTTTGGGAAAAAACCCCCGGGCATTTCTCCAAAAAAATTTTTTAAAAATTTTTTTTAAAAAAAAATTTTTTTTAAAAAAAAAATTTTTTTTTTTTCCCCTTTTTTTTTAAAAAAAAAAAACCCAAATTAAAAAAAAAAAAAAAAAAAATTTTTTTTTTTTTTTTTTAAGAAACCAAAAAAAAAAATTTTTTTTTTAAAAAATTTTTTTTAAAAAAAAAAAAATTTTTTTAAAAAAAAAAAAAATTTTTTTTTTAAACCCTTTTGGGGCCCTTTAATTTAAAAAAAAAAATTTTTTAAAAAAGGAAAAAAATTTCCAAACAAAAAATTTTTTTTTTTTTTTTTTTAAAACCCAAAAAAAAAATTTTTTTTTTTTTTTTTTTAAAAAATTTTTTTTTGGGGGGGGGAAAAAAAAAATGCCCCTTTTTTTAAAAATTTTTTCCCCCCCCCAAAAAAGAAAAAACCCCCGGGGTTTTTAAAAAATTTTTTAAAAATTTAAAAACCCAAAAAAATTTGGGGTTTTTTTTTTAAAAGGGCCCTTTTTAAAAAAAATTTTTTTTAAAAATTTAAAAATTTTTTTAAAATTTTTAAAAAAAAAGGAAAAAAAATTTAAAAAAAAACCCCCTAAAATTTTTTAAAAATTTTTAAAAACCAAAAAAATTTTTTTTTTTAAAAATTCGTTTTTTGGGGGGTTTTTTTTAAAATTTTTTTTTTTTTTTAAAAATTTTTTTAAAAAAATTTTTTTTTTCCCCAAAAAATTAAAATTTTTAAAAATTTTTTTTTTTTTTTTTTGGAAAAAATTTTAAAAATTTTTTTTTAAAAAAAAAAAAAAAATTTTTTTTTTTTAAAAAAAAAAAAAAAATGGAAACCCCCTTTTTTTAAAATTAAAAAAAATTTTTTTTTTTAAAAAAAAAAATTTTTTTTTGGGGGGTTTTTTTTTTTAAAAAATTTTTGGGGGAAAAAAAAAAATTTTTTTAATTTTTTTTTAAAAAAAAAAAAAAAATTTTTTTTTTTGGGTTTTTTTTCCCCAAAAAAAATTCCTTTTTTTAAAAAATTTTTTTTTTTTTAAATTTTTTTTAAATTTTTTAAAAATTTTTTTAAAAAAAAGGAAAAAAATTTTTTTTTCTTTTTAAAAATTTTTTTTAAAAAAAAAAAAAAAAACCCCCCGGGGGGAAAATTTTTTAAAAAAAACAAATTTTTAATTTTTTAAAAATTTTTTTTTTAAAAAAAACCTTTGGAAAAAAAAAAATGAATTTTCCTTTAAAATTTTAAAATTTTTTAAAAATTTTTTTTTTTTTTTTAAAAAAAAAAAAAAAAAAAGGAAACCCTTTTTAAAAATTTTTTTTAAAAAAGGGTTTTTTCCCAAAAAAAAGTAATTTAAAAAAAAAATTTTTAAAATTTTTTTTTGGGGAAAAATTTAAAAAAATTTTAAAAAAAAAAAATTTTAAAAAAGTTAAAAAAAATTTTTTTTTTTTTTTTTTTTAAATTTTTTAAAAAAAAAAGGGGGGGGGGTTTTTTTTTGGTTGGGGCCCCTTTTTAAAAAGGGGTTTTTTTTTTAAAATTTTTTTTTTTAAAAAGGTTTTAAAATTTTAAAAAAATTTTTTTTTAAAAAAAATTTTAAAAATTTTTTTTAAAAAAAAAAAAATTTTTAAAAAAACCCCCCCCGAAAAAAAACCCCCCAAAAAAAATTTAAATTTTTTTTGGGGAAAAATTTTAAAAAATTTTTTTTTAAAAAAAAATTTTTTAAAATAAAAATTTTTTTTAAAATTTTTGGGGCCCTTTAAAATTTCCCTTTTTAAAATTTTTTTTTTGAAAAGGAAACGGGAAAAAGGGGAAAAAAAATTTTTTGGGGGGTTTTTTTTTTTGGAATTTAAAAAAAAAAGGTTTTTTTTAAAAAAAATTTTTTTTTTGGGGCCCAAAAAATTTTTTAAAAATTTTTTTTTAAAAAAAAAAAAAAAATTTTTCAAAAAAATTTTAAAAAAATTTTTTTAAAAAAAATATTCTCGATATTTAGGTAAAGTAGTGCAAGATTTTTGGCTTTAATTGTAGTTAGTTAGTTTGTTGGAACGTTAACGATGGTCAAAATATGGCGGCGGGTGGATACAGGGTGAAGAAAAAATTTAGCGTAAGCATCACGTGTTAATATGAATTAGGTGTAGTTTTGGAAATTATGTGATTGTCTGTTTTTAGTGTATAAAGTGGAAATTTGCAGTTTCTAGAAAGTTTATTACGAAAATTGGAAAATACCAATGTTTAAATTTGATGGGTTGATAGGAACATTGAACGCATAGGGAAGAAATATTAAACCTCAGCATACATATAATGCATCCAATTGTATTATCAAACAGAAAAGAAACAGTTTAATTTTAATTTAAAAAAAGATATGGTTTAATAATACAATTAGATGCATATGAAAAATAAAAATTGTTTTCCCAAAATAAATGTTAATTTTATTGTTGATGGAAGTTACATATCAATTTGACTTATTTAAAATATTTTTTTATATATGAAAACGTAATCTTAGCATTACGTTTGAAATAATAAAATAGAATGGTTTCATAATATAACTGGATGCATATGAAAAACAAAAATTGTATTTTCAAAATAATTAGTCTTGATGAAAGCGATGTACCAATTTGACATATTTGACATACATTTCTCCACACAAAACAAAAAGGTATGCAACTTTTATCAAGAATAATGATAATAAGAATTTTGAGAAAATTTTCTTTTTCATTTGCACCCAATCATATTATCAAACATTATTTTTTAAGTGTAAAATTAATAATACTTTTTCTTTTTTGTGGATATATTTGCTTTAAATATGTCCAATTGGCATGTTATTATAATCAAGAATAATTATTTTGAAAAAAAAATTGTTTTTCATATGCATCCAATTGTATTATCAAACCATATTTTTTAAATAATAAAATTAACATTGCCTTCTCTTTTATGTGATAAAATTTGCTTTAAATATATTGTAACTTTTTTCAAGAATATTTAATTTGAGAAAACTTTTTTTTTCATATGCATTCAATTGTATTATCAAACCAATATTGTTTTGTATTATTTAAAATTCCACTGCTTTTTCTTCTGCATTGTAAAATTTCCTTTAAATATGTCAAATTAATAAGTAACTATTAGTAAGAATAATTATTTTAAGAAAACACTTTTTGTTTTTTTCATGCATCCAATTGTATTATCAAACCAATATATTTTTAATTAATAAAATTAACATTGCTTTTTCTTATGTGTGGTAAAAATTCCTTTAAATATGTCAAATTGATAGGTAACTTTTATTAAAAATAATTATTTTTAAAAAACCAGTTTTTGTTTTTCATATGCTTCCAATTGTATTATCAAACCGTTATTTTTATTTATATTATTAAAACTAGCAATACTTTTTCTTCTGTGTGGTAACATTTGCTTTAAATATGTCAAATTGATAGGTAACTTTTATTAAAAATAATTATTTTAAAAAACCAGTTTTTGTTTTTTATATGCATCCAATTGTATTATCAAACCGTTATTTTTATTTATATTATTAAAACTAGCAATACTTTTTCTTCTGTGTGATAAAATTTCCTTTAAATATGTTAAATTGATAGGTAACTTTTATCAAAAATAATTATTTTAAAAAACCAGTTTTTGTTTTTTATATGCATCCAATTGTATTATCAAACCGTTATTTTTATTTATATTATTAAAACTAGCAATACTTTTTCTTCTGTGTGGTAAAATTTCCTTTAAATATGTTAAATTAATAGGTAACTTTTATCAAAAATAATTATTTAAAAAAACAGTTTTTGTTTTTTATATGCATCCAATTGTATTATCAAACCGTTATTTTTATTTATATTATTAAAACTAGCAATACTTTTTCTTCTGTGTGGTAAAATTTCCTTTAAATATGTTAAATTGATAGGTAACTTTTATCAAAAATAATTATTTTAAAAAACCAGTTTTTGTTTTTTATATGCATCCAATTGTATTATCAAACCGTTATTTTTATTTATATTATTAAAACTAGCAATACTTTTTCTTCTGTGTGATAAAATTTCCTTTAAATATGTTAAATTGATAGGTAACTTTTATCAAAAATAATTATTTTAAAAAACCAGTTTTTGTTTTTTATATGCATCCAATTGTATTATCAAACCGTTATTTTTATTTATATTATTAAAACTAGCAATACTTTTTCTTCTGTGTGGTAAAATTTGCAATTGTATTATCAAACCAATATTTTTTATTATTAAAATTAATATTTCTTTTTGTTTTTGTGGAGGAATATATAATTTGTTCCTAACTTCCTTAGGAATAAGTATTTCTAAAAAATCGTTGCATTCAGTTGTTTTATCAAGCCATCAAACGAATTTTTTCAAATTTACTTGATGTTTCGTTTGGGTAAAAACACATTAAATATATCAAATTGTCGCTTAACTTTCTAAAAACAGATCACCACATTTAAAACTTTGCCATTTTCTAATCTTATGATAAAACAATATCTATTAGTTTTTAGTATAAGTAAAAAATCATTCCATTTTTTAAATACATGTGTTAAATATTTTAGATAGATAGAAATGTACTGAATAGTATCGGTAATGTTGTTGCCAAAAAATTGACATACGCGTCTAAGAATTGACATTAATGTTAAGAAGGAGTGTTACAAGCTAATTCTCCTTTTGTCGTATTGTTTTGTAACACTCAGTAATAATTCGAGAGAGCCAACCCCATTTGCAAATTAGGACTAGCGTATATGCTGGGTGTTTAAAAGGCAATAGAATTTTGACTTTACAGAAACACCCTGTATATTAGGGCTGCGTAATTGTATCGATATATTAATATATCGATAAATTCGATGTATCGATACATTTTTTTCAGCCCTATTATGTCCAAAAATAGGAATTTTTAAAAGGAATTTTAGAAAAATTAGGAATTGGTGTGCTTCCAAGGAATTTCTCGGTTATTTTTGTGCTAGTACGTGTAAAAACCCGGTTATTAGGCAGAAAAAAAAAACACTTTACTAGTGATTAATTATTATATTTTTGTGACGCCCGTTTATTTCTAATAGATGTATTTTTTACGCAACCGGAAAAGGAATGTAATCGTCCTTTAGAGTTCTCAAGCTCGATATTTAAGCCAAACTTACATATAACCTCATTTCATATCAGTTTTAGTGTTTAATCCTAAGTTATTATTAATTTGTTATGATGATAAATGATTTTAAAAGATAGTTTTTATGGCTAATTGTTTATTTTGTATATAATTTTTATTTTGCGTTAGATGATAATGCTTTAACACTGGTCCATTATTTTTAACGTTTTTAAGTCAATTTTATGATAACATTTATAGGAAAAACAGTTGTTAATATATCTGTAACCTTCCAGACTGTATTAATGTAATTTCGTAAGTGTAATTTCAATATTAAAGTTGTATTAATTAAATTATAAAAAAGGTCTTATTGTTTTATTTATGTTTGTAAATATAGTGCTTAAAAAAGTCATTTTGTAACTTTAAAGGCGTTAATTACATACAGATCAAGCTTACATACTTCAAAAGACACACATTTTCCACAATAAATCAAAGAATCATTTGATTAAATATTTATTCCTAAAAAAAATCTTACAAATTAAAAAAGGTACAAAAAACAAAGGGTCAAGTATATACTAAATCTCCTTTAAAAAACATCCTATCAAAAATATTTATATAACTTTTTATATAGACAATTTAGAAAGCTGTATTTTTTGTTTCATAAAATTTTTTGTATCTCTCATAGTTTTTGAGATATTAACGATTATTTTTTTTAATTCAAAACGTCCATATCTCAAAAACTTTAAATCTACAAAAAAATTTATCTGACATGAATTATGTATTTTAACAAGACCTTTAATTTAAGCTATATCACCTTTTTGTCTAAAAACGGAGTTCGGAGTATCAATACTGGGCTTGCTGAATATATTCTAGCTTCTGTAAATGTTCTTTTCTTAAGTGGATTTCTTTTTGAATATGATTTGCTTTAGACCACTGTGTTGTTTTGATAACGCGTGTTCGGCAACCCCCTCGACATTTGACCTCATTCCGTATGTTTTTGTGCCCTTTATTTCTTATTTTTAAATAGTCTTTTTGTTTTTCGAGTGCTTAATTACATACAGCTTTTATTTGATATATTGTTTTCTGGTCTTGTGTTAGACTGACCCACCAATTAGCACGATACCCCTCCCCGCCGACCGATCAGGCACGTGGAGCGAGAGAGAGAGAAAAGTTATACTGTTATTTTTCTCTCGCACACTTGTTCGCACGGCCGAGCGACAGAGCTGCTGCATTACCTCTACTGCATACTTACCTTTAAATAAATTCAGTGGAAAGCATTATTGATATTTTATGTCTGCGTTTTTTATTTAGACCTTCGAGCATATACTTACCGAGAGTTAGCCTTGCCGCTCAGCCGTGAAAACAACGTGCAGGGACAAATACTAGACTTATTGATAGCATTGCTTAAAAATAAAGGATATTATTTATAAACAATGTCATTAGATAACAACATGGACTTATCGCGCGAAAAGGCTGCATCTAGATGGGTGTATGCTCGAAGACTTAGACTAGAGAAGTAAGAGAACAAATAACAGGCATTTAACGGACAGCTACCCAGTTTTGGCAGCTTTTAGTCTATATCTTTTGTGTAAACGTATAAAGAACAGCATCATTTTTATAGTTATATATTAGTTAATCGTTTTTATAGATTTTAGAATTTATCAGACAATTTTTTTTTTAAACTCTAACCTTTTTTTATTTAAATTATTACATTTATCCTAATCCTGTGCTACATGCCACTTGTGGTGCCTAATTGGACACACTCTGGCTAGCTAGATTACGCCTCCTCTATCATTCCTTGTTTAGGGTTTTTTCAACAAGCCTTTAATTTACCTTTTTAAATTCGGGACTTAAAAATGTAAATACTTTGAGCATATACCAACTAGAGGCAGCCCTACTGCTCGGCAGTGCGAACAAGCGTGCCAGAGGGAAAGAAAAATCGGACTACAATCTTTTACTTTCGCTCCAACCAATTAGCACTCAAAGCGGGTCAATATATCCCTTCCGCCGATCAATCAGCACCGTCGAGCGAGAGAGAGAACGGCTATAGTCCGATTTTTCTTTCTCGCACGCTTGTTTGCACTGCCAAGGTGCCAAGCGACATTGCTACCTCCAGCAGATATATGCCCAAAGTTTATGTGTGCTTTCGTGTCGGAAATTTAAAGTCGGTATGAAAAGTTCCGACTATCAGAATGTAACTCACTACCGCATTATAACTGCTGCATACTTACCTTTGAATTATCTCAGCAGAAAGTAGTATTGATATTTTATAAATTTATATTTAACATCTTACTGCTGTTTTCCGATGCAGAATAAGTACATAAGACATTACGAAACATATTTTATCGGGAGGTCTGCTACTTCTGAGGTGACCACTCTACAAACGGATTATAAGTTTTTCTAAATAATTTGAAAGCTGCATGTTAACATGAAGTTTCTAACTCAGAAGTAACTTTGGCCTTCTTTTTTTGCCATTTTGACCACATAAATTTTATTTTATATTATTTAGGACTACCAGTGTCTCTTTCTTACTTCCTATTTATAGTTTTATAGGCTTTGTTTAAATCAAAATGTTGCTGTTTTATAACAAAATTTTATCTTATTTTGTTTCTTACATAATCAGCAACAGCTACCAATAACCGATATTAATAATCCCTAATAAAAATAAAACACTACATAATTTTTTATGACTTCTCTATTTTTAAATAGTACATTTTGCTCAATTGAATTGAGATTTTTAAAATATATTTACAATAACTCATCTACTGTTAAAGATTTTTGTACATTATTTTTGGAAAGTTATATACAAAAGATTATATATACAATTTTTAAAATTAGCTATATACAATATATTTTTTTCTTTGTCTAACATACACTTCTATACATACACATCACCAGTTCATATTAAAAAAAAATGAGAAGATCAGATACATCAAGTTTTATGTCCTGGGGGACCTGATTATTTTTGGTAGATTGTTAAAAAAACAATAATAGTCAAAATTATTATACACTGCTCAAAAAAATTAACGGAACACTTTTTAATAAACTTGTAAAATATTAGCTTGGTGTTTTTAGACAAAAAGTTATATAGATTAAATTAAAGGTCTTGTAAAAATACATAATTCATGTCAAATAAAATTTCTTGTAGCTTTTATAGTTTTTGAGATATTCGAGTTTTAAATTTTAAAAATAATCTTTAATATCTCCAAAACAATAAGAAATACAAAAAATTTCATGGAACAAAAAATACAGCTTTCTAAATTGTCTATATAAAAAGTTATATAAATATTTTTGATAGGATGAATAATAAAAGAGATATTATATTATATATTTGACACTTTGTTTTTTGTGCCTTTTTTAATTTGTAAGTTTTTTCTTAGAAATAAATGATTAATTAAATGACACTGTCTTTGATTTATTGTGAGAAAATGTGTGTTTTTAAAATATGTAAGCTTGATCTGAATGTAATTAACGCCTCAAAAGTTACAAATGGACTAAGAGATGTTCCGTTAATTTTTTTAAGCAGTGTATCTTGTGATACTTAAAAGTACCTGGTGTCAAGTTATAAATTTCCATCCCCTCAACTTTTTTATTTTTAATCATACAAAATAAATAAAATTATTACTTTATTGATTTACTTCTGTAGTTTTCGAATTTGTTATCAATTTTTTATTATCTCTTAAGATATGCAAGATACGATACAAATTGATTTTTTTATCTATCTTTCACGAAATTTAATTGGCAAAAGATTTAATGATATTAATTTTTTCTACAAGCGTGAGGAAAACTATACTTTTCCGCACTAATCTGCGTGCGGAAATAGCACTTTTCTGCACTAGTGCGAAAAAGTAAAATCTTTTATTTTTGGAACATAAATTACTATCTAATTATAAAATAATGCATAATTTTGCTCATAATAGTTATATAATTAAAGAAACTGAATTTTGCTGTGTTTTAATAGCTATTTATGTATCAAGGGCGTTACTGGGACTATAATGCCCTGAAGGTCGAAATAGCCCGAGGGCTAGATTTCGACCTGATGGGCATTATAGTCCAGAAACCCGTGGTGCTCAATGCTTTATGTTTTACCCAAAAAGAGTTTTTCAATGACTAATTACATTATTTATTCGCAATATAAAAAATAAGTTGCACCTGTACCTGATACGTAAGTAGATAATGACTGGTGTTAAGTTTGACTTTGATGTTTCTGTCAGTTAGTCAGTTGGCATTTTATTTAACGATTGCTCAAAATGGAAGAAATTCCACAAAATATAAGAGAAAAGGCCATAAAAGCGACCGAAAATCTTTTGCCAGTTAAATCAAGGCAACAGTGTGATCGGGAGTATGGCATATTTGGTATTTGGAAAGATGCGAACGCAATTTTCAAATAACCGAAAACGTTTTAATGGCATATTTCCAGAACTGGTAAGTTATTGATTTTATTTTAATACATATGTTTAACAAACTTTATTATTTTTAGTCGGAAAAATACAGTCCGAACTCTCTGGACCAAGTATTCCACCCTAAGGTCTACGTTGATGGTCTATGAAAATATAGACATTTCGCAATACCATCGTCTCATATCTTTTTAAAAGTTAAGTCGAAAGGATACGTCCCGAAGAAGTCTAAAGTTTTGGAAGGAGAACAAATATTAAAATTTATTAAGAAGGCTCCTGATGATATCTACTTGGTACACAAAGTCATATTGGTAATGGGTGTTTTTGGAGGTTTAAGACGAGATGAGTTGGTCAAAATGACCATTGATGACATTGAAGATAGAGGAACAGTCTTGGTTATAAAGGTACCAGAAACTAAAACTTCAACTTCAAAAAGTTTTACTATCATTGAAGAAGATTTAGGCGCTTTAAATTTAATAAAAAGTACACAACATTAAGACCAGCTGGAATAAAGGAGCGAAGATTCTTTCTTACCTATAGAAAGGGTCGATGTACAGTACAACCCATTGGAAAAAATACCATAGGAAGCGTCCCAACATTGATCGCAAAATTTTTAAAACTGGATAATGCAGAAGCTTACACGGCCACTGTTTGCGTCGCACATCGTCAACTTTACTTGTTGAGGCAGGTGCTTCGTTTGAAACGCTAAAACAACATGGGAAATGGAAAAGCTGAAGGATATATAGAAGAAAGTATTTCATCCAAAAACAAAGTAGCCAAAATGATTGCCAATTCAGTTAATTCCGAGGTTAATTCCGTATCGACTATTGAAAATTCTTTAATGGACTGTTCTTCTATACAAAATAGCGTTAGTGCTACCACCGCTGCTACCATCACAAAAAACACCGACCATTCTATAGTGGGATCAGCTACATTTTCCGGGACATTTCAAAATTGTAATTTTTATTTTGGAAATAAAGTTTAATTTTTAGTATTGTTTAAAGAAAAATTATTTTTGTATAAACTTGATCTTTATTGTGAGAGAAATAAAATTGGATAAGCAATAAAATTTCCATATTAGCGCATTAGGGCATTATAAGCGGGCATTATCATAATGCCCGCTTATAATGCCCTAGGTGTGATAGCAGGTATTATTGCTATCATAACATATTCCGTTTCTAAGGTATTATAGATCAATAATAGATAGGTAAAACATAAATAAAATAAAATAATCCTAATTTACCAAATGGAAGTACATATTTTTAATAACTCCATATAAATTATTAAAGAATCCATAGCAACCAACTAATTGTTTATGCATCTATCAAAAATTAATTTTCTGTCACGCATATTTCAACCAAATTGGAGAAATATTTTCAATGGATTCTACCGACGATTTACCAGCATCGATTATCGAAGCAGCAGAAATAGCAAGTATAGATTTCCTGTCCATGAAATCTCGTCACAGTTATGAAAAAGAATTTATGTTTAAGAGCTTGAGTCAAAGTGAGGGTGTGAAGTCTTTTAAAGAAGAGATTCTGGCCTATTTCTCTTATTTATCAAAAACATGTAATACATTAAGGTCTAGATACTCTATGCTAAAATGTATCATTAAGTTACGAAAGAACATAGATTTAAGCAAGTTTTTCAAAGTGACGGCCTACCTTAAAAACAAAGCGTTGGTTTTAGACCCAAAAAGGCTAAAGCCTTTTTAAAAGAAGAAATATCTAAATTCATGGATGAAGCGCCAGATGATACTTATTTACATATAAAAGTGGCTACGATTTTTGGCTTAGCGGGCGCTAGTCGTAGAGAGGAGTTAACAAAAATATGTCTGGACTATATTGAAGACCAAGGAAATTTAGTATTGATACACATCCCAGACTCAAAAAATCACAACTCTAGAAGCTTGGTCATTTCTGAAGATGCCGAAAATGGAAAATTTTTGAATCTATATAGAAAGTATGCCAGTTTAAGAAAGCCGACAACACCACATGGGCGTTTTTTTGTGAACTATAAACAGGAGTGTGTACAGTACAATGTATCGGCATTAATACCTTCGAAAATTGCCATCGGAAATAGCGGCCTATCTCAAACTTCCTAACCCGGAATTGTATACTGGGCATAGCTATCTATCGCCGGTCCTCTGCAACATTTCTCGCAAACTCTAAAGAACAAATATCCAACATTAAACGTCTTGGAGGTTGGAAGTCTACATCAGTCGCTGAAGGATACCTTGAGAATTCAACAAATTTTAGAAAGGATATTTCAAAGAAAATACTTAATTTTACCGGAACACCTTCCACTATACAGAAACAACCGTCAATGCCATATTCCAATGTACTAAACGTCTTGGTTTAAGAAACTACTTCCATAGTTGCAAAAGATTGGCTCATCAAGAACCTAACGCCGCCTCCGTCAACGTTTTCTACAGGAAAGCAACTCGCGTCAGCAATAAATTTTGCAAAACGCGACCAATTGCACTTTTACTATAAATGTTAATAATAATAATTAGTGTATTAATTCTTTCGTTAATAAATAATATTTTAATCATACATCTTTAAAATTATGTTGGTTTTTCCTCTCGCTTGTAGAAAAAATATTGGTTACCCCAACTCCGCTGCGCGTCGTTGTGAACGGCAGCCGCGTGCGGAAAAGTATAACTTTCCGCACATGTTAGGAAAATAACTATAGATGATTCTGAAATGTCTAGCCGAATACAGTCCATTTTTAAAATAAGTTTTTAAATTTGTATACTTTTTGAAATTAAAAAAAATAATAATTTTGACAATTTGTTTAAAAACGTCAATCATTATGTTGTAAACAACTGCACAAAATTATAAATAAAGTTGCATGTAACAAAAATTGCAGGAAGAAAAATTTCACGCAAAGAAACTTTTAAATTGTAAAAACATCTTAACAAAAAAAAGTCGCATTCTGTATCTGGTCTTCTCACGCACACATCACATCACAAAAATCAAATAAAAAAACCTTTTTTCCTTTATAAAACTGAAATCATCTCGCTCTTACAACTAGTTTTGGATTTTTTGGGACGTAGATATTTAATAACATAAAAAAAATAAAGAGATCTATCACATATTAAGGAATATTTTTAAAATATACCATAATATTTGAAAAGTAAAATTAATAGTAATACAAGTAGGAAGTGAGAATAGCAGGTTTTCAAATTTAAGAACATTTTTTTTTGGTGAAAGCTTTTGGCGTTCAAATTTTCATTAAGTTAAATTTTACTTTTATTTTTTTTAAGGGCGTAAGAACTGGAAGTTTACGCATTGTTTTTTATCTTAAAATTGTAAAAAAAGAATCTTCTTAAACTAGACTTAGAGCTATCGTACGTTTCACAATAGTTCGTTGATTTTTTGACCGCAATAAAATTTAAATTACATCTCTCAGTGGGAAACCCAACCATAAATAGGTTGCCTGACAATTATCTACTGTGTAGGCACCGCACCTTTTGAAAGGGTACAGGTCCTGATTACCTACTAATATTAATAGTTTAGGTTAGCTATTTTGGATGCTCAATAACACACACGAAAATACCTTGACAAACTCCAAACGACTGATGAACTAAGACGAAAAGACTCTGCTTTATATTCAACACCTACAATTTGTCTTTAACCTACATAATATACGAAAAAGTAGGTACAATAATAAATAAAGATAATTTTAATTCCGGACCTACATGCGGGTACCCAAAGTATATTGAGTTTTACGACTAACAGTAGCAGGTAAAACGAGAAATCAACGAATTATTGTGAACGTACTGTACAGGAAATATTTTTTTATTGGTTTAACACACTTCATCAAAAAAAGGAACAAATTTTGCTGAATTGTACCAGATGGTTGTCGATGTAAAAATAAAATAGAACTTCCAAAGGTGAAGAAAAACATTACTTTTCTAGGCGGATAGCTTCACCTTATTGGGTGGCCTCCAAGAAGTCCAGATTTAAGGATTATTGATATTTTTACTCCTCTTTCCTTTCGGATATTAAGACCATCTTGCTACCATGCTATCAATGATATAATGCAAAATCTTAAGGTTTTCGCAGATCTTTACGTTTTAAAGGCCTAGATCACGATAAATAATAAGCTTTCACCAAAAATATGCTAAAAAATTTAAAACTTTTCTTACTCCCAAGGTTGATCTTCAACCATACAGTTCAAAAAATTTAAAACTTTTCGATAACATCACATTTGTTTTGAACAAATCGAAAACGTTACCGAAAATAAAAATAAAAATATTTTCTACACATAAAATTTGTAAAATAAAAACAATGGTCCTTTATCGTTCGTATTTCTATACAGGGTATCTTTAAACTTATGACCTACCCTGTATAAAAAACCGAAATGGTAGCTATGCAGTTTTTTACATCCAAAAAGATTGGAACAAAAAAACTCTCTATTGGTAAAATTGATATTCACTATAAATCAAAATAAAATTTGGTGACGTCACAGTAATATAAAAGCGGCACTCTACTGTTACTCAACTGTATGACGTCACCGAAATTTGTTTTGATTATATACTATAGATAAACAATTTTGAACTTTTTGATTATACTTTTCTAGCAGTCCATGTATTTTAATTGAATTTTTCTAGTAAGCTTTGTTGCATTAAATTCCAACGTTTAGTCAACGATTACAAGACGCCATGGATGGTAGAGAGATATAGATCACCATCTCTTATGGCTGTTTGGCTCAAAAAGTGACCCCAGAATAGCACTAAATAAAGTAGCGAAGATTATGTTTATTGGTTTAAATACGGTCCTTGGGAACACCAGCGCCATCTTAATTAAGTGCAATTTGAGAGCCATTTTTGTAACACAGAGATGATGATCCTTATCTCTCTACCATCCATACAAGACGCCCGGAAATTTTATAATGCCAAATTAGAATAAAGTGTACTTTTCGTCGCTAGTGAATACAACAGAACGAAGAATTGCAGAAATGAAGAAATTCAGAATGGTTTTAACAGCAAAAAAAATAGTATTTTGCTGTGTAGCAAATGCAAAACAGTATATGTAGTCTGCAGTGTTGCCATGTTTTTAAAATTTTCCCAGTTGTTAAAGGAGTCAAGTTAACATTTCATAAAAGACGAACGAGTATTTTCCCGCAATGAAACTTGTTACTGACCGAGAAAAATTGTGTGTCGTAGTCACAGGCCTCTAAAAAAATTAGAATACCGTGTCCCATAAGCGCCTATGTGATAAAAATGGTGCACCTTTGCGAACAGACTCTTCTAGGTATTTTTGGAAATAACTAGAACTTTAGTGGCAACACTACAAACTGTATGTCATTTGTCAACTGTCATTGAGTTGATTTAGTCGATTTAGTTTTGTTAATATCGATCGTGATATGTTTTTATCTTGTTGTCGGTTTATATTTTTGCAAAATTAATAGTTTTTGATTGTCCGTCAGTCCAATGCAGTCTCGCCAACCTAGATTTTTCAGGTTTGCCAAAATCATAAAGAAAACGTCACTTTTTTGACACCTCTGAAAAACGCAGTGTTGCAACAATACGAAAAGTTTACCAGACATGTGTTTTCTATTCAATTCCCAAGAAAAAAAGTAATTCGAAAGTTTTTTGAATGATTTTTTTATTTTGACGTGAAATCCTTTACAAATTTACTCGGACGCTGGAGACACGTAAAAAAGGTATTTCCGCAATTGTAGAGTTCTGAAAAAATCCATTCTGAATATGTATAATTTTGACAAAATTATTTCTTATGTTGTTTATATTCTCTTATTTTTAAATTCTGTGATTGTTGAAAAATATTAAAAATATTTTTATCAGTGTTGTTTCTAATGTAACATTCTGATTGTATAAAGTCACAAAACCGATCTAAATATCTTGGACTGTTTGTAACACATTCAGCAACAAAACTTACTAGAAAAGATCCAGTGAAAAACAACAATAGTAAACAAAAACATAAATATACTTTTATACTTAAAAAAAACGAAAATAAATAAATAAGTCTTTCGAAAAATAATTTCTTCTAAAGTACAATATCACGTTTTCATTTTGCTGTGTTTACTGTTCCCCTCTTCTTAATACAATATTAAAAAATCTATAGTTCAGTCGCCAATTGTAGTAAATAACTGACAAGACATTACAAAAAATCTATAGTTCAGTCGCCAATTGTAGTAAATAACTGACAAGACATTGCAACAAAATTTATTGTTCAGTCGCCAATTGTAGTAAATAATTTAAAGACTTGAAAAGAAATCATAGTCTAGTCGCCGATTGAAAAAACTGACAAGACATTTGCAACTAGACTCTTTAGTTTAGTCGCCAGTTGTAGTAAATAACTGACAAGACATTTGCAACAAAATTCTATAGTTCAGTCGCCAATGTAGTAAATAATTTAAAAGACATTGGTAAAAGAAAATCTATAGTCTAGTCGCCGATTGAAGAAAATAACTGACAAGACATTTGCAAAAAGAATCTATAGTTTAGTCGCCAGTTGTAGTAAATAACTGACAAGACATTTGCAACAAAATTCTATAGTTCAGTCGCCAATGTAGTAAATAATTTAAAAGACATTGGTAAAAGAAAATATATAGTCTAGTCGCCGATTGAAGAAAATAACTGACGACACATTTGCAAAAAGAATCTATAGTTTAGTCGTCAGTTGTAGTAAATAACTGACAAGATTCATTTGAACAAAATTCTATAGTTCAGTCGCCAATGTAGTAAATAATTTAAAAGACATTGGTAAAAGAAAATATATAGTCTAGTCGCCGATTGAAGAAAATAACTGACAACACATTTGCAAAAAGAATCTATAGTTTAGTCGCCAGTTGTAGTAAATAACTGACAAGACATTTGCAACAACTTCTATAGTTCAGTCGCCAATGTAGTAAATAATTAAAGACATTGGTAAAAGAAAATCTATAGTCTAGTCGCCGATTGAAGGAAATACTGACGAGACATTTAAAAAAAATCTATAGGTTTATAACTGCAACATTTGCAAAGTTGTTAGTCGCCAGTTAATAACTGACAACAGACATTTAGCAACAAGAACATTCTATAGTTCAGTCGCCAATGTAGTAAATAATTAAAAGACATTGAAAGAAAATCATATAGTCTAGTCGCCAATGAGAAAATAACTGACAAACATTGTGTCAAAAGAAAATCTATAGTTAGTCGCCAGTTGTAGTAAATAACTGTACATAATGACAGTTTGCAACAATTCTATAGTTCAGTCGCCAATGTAGTAAATAATTAAAGCATTGGTAAAAGAAAATATATAGTCTAGTCGCCGATTGAAGAAAATGACTGACGACACATTTGCAAAAAGAATCTATAGTTTAGTCGTCAGTTGTAGTAAATAACTGACAAGACATTTGCAACAACTTCTATAGTTCAGTCGCCAATGTAGTAAATAAATTAAAGGGCATTGGTAAAAGAAAATATATAGTCTAGTCGCCGATTGAAGAAAATGACTGACGACACATTTGCAAAAAGAATCTATAGTTTAGTCGTCAGTTGTAGTAAATAACTGACAAGACATTTGCAACAAAATTTTATAATTCAGTCGCCAATGTAGTAAATAATTTAAAAGACATTGGTAAAAGAAAATCTATAGTACTAGTCGCCATTGAAAATAACTGACAAGACATTTGCAAAAAGAATCTATAGTTTAGTCGCCAGTTGTGGTAAATAACTGACAAACATTTGCAACAAAATTCTATAGTTCAGTCGCCAATGTAGTAAATAATTTAAAAATATTGGTAAAGAAAATCTATAGTCTAGTCGCCAAATGGAGGAAATAACTGACAAGACATTTTCAATATTATCACCAGACAAAGTGTAATTGAAGAGGTTTCATTTCTGATGAATGATTTTTTAAATATACTTTTGTTTTTTTATCTTAATGGTCTTTTTCACTCTATAAGTAGATTGTCACTTTTGCTACACTCTTCGACTGAGCTATAGCTTATACATTCTTTAAATAAACAAAAACATACATTTTCGGCATTTTCTTATTAAAAAAAATACGATCTCTTTTTAGATGCTGAGATACTAGCTTCCGGGACGCGGACTGGCGGTGCTCACCACCACCATCGGCTTGACTATATATTGGGTTAAAGGCACGACTTTCCCGTTTATCTGGCCGTTGATACCTGCAAGATAACCGGAGATTAAAAAATGCACCTTAAAAATTGAATGTGTATAATTACCATTCAATTGCTGCGGAGTAGTTATGAAATGAGTGGTCGACATCAGCGGTGACAGATCCGTCAGTCCTTTGTGTGGCACTATGGCTACTTTTTGTAAGACCAGACCTTGGTTAACGGGGTAGGGCATGGAAGTACTGAGATACCGGTGGTTTGTACTGGCTGGGTTACCTGAGGAAAAAAACTGTTGTTAAAAGAATAATACAAAAATAAAATGTCACAATAGACCAAGATTTATCTTCTTTTGGTTAGATGTATGAGGTTGCAGGCATGTTTTTGACAGAAACCCTGTAGAAAAATGTACACTGCGATCCATTATTAGTGGGTCTTTTTTTGATTTTAGAATTTTTAAACCAAAAATTTATTTAATGGGATAGCTTAAAGTTTTTTATGACATATATTTTTTTGTGGTGTCAACTACCAATGAGCAATCGCAAATACGTCAATATTTTTAAACAGAATGCCTAATAGGCTCAATAAAAATTAAGGCGGTTGAACGATTAGTTTTCAAGATATTGTCTCAAAATTTTGGGAAAAAAAATTGAGTATCGCAATAAATTAATGTATAAACAAACCTCTTTTAAAGTTGTCGCCTGAGTGGTGGTCACAATGGGCATCTTGCCCAAAACCGGAATGGAAATCTTGCTCTCTCCGTTGCTAGCTATCACAGAATTTGTCTGACTTATCACAGTGCTTGAACTGACCACGGTGGCGATGCTGGCGCCGTTGCAGAGCTCGCTCGAGCTCACTATCGTCGGGCCGCAGTCCGTTTTCATGGGTTCCGAAACGTTGCAGGTGGTAACTGAAGAAGCTGGGATGACGAAGCCACTGAAAGAATATACGTTTTGATTTATTATTATAGTTTTTGTAAATACACTGCTCAAGAAAATTACAGAACACTTTTTAATGGACTTGTAAAATATTAGCTTGATGTTTCTAAACACAAATAGGTATATAGCTTAAATTATAGATCCTGTAAAAATACATAATTTATGTCAAATAAAATTTCTTGTAGCTTTTATAGTTTTTGAGATATTGACGTTTTAAATTTTAAAAATAATCGTTAATATCTCAAAAACTGTAAGAGATACAAAAAAATGTATGTAACAAAAAATACAATTTTCTAAATTGTCTATATAAAAAGTTATATAAATATTTTTAATAGGTTGACCAATAAAGGAGATACATTATATATTTGACCCTTTGTTTTTTGTATCTTTTTTTAATTTGTAATTTTTTCTTAGGAATAAATAATTAATCAAATGACGCATACTTTGATTTATTGGAAGAAAATGTGTGTCTTTTGAAATATGTGAGCTTGATCCAAATGTAATTAAGGCCTTAAAAGGTACAAATGGACTAAGAGGTGTTCCGTTAATTTTTTTGAGCAGTATAAAGATCCAAATTGGTAGGTACTGTTATTAAGAAGTGATCCATTATTAGGTCTACATATAGGAAGTTATACTATAATTAGTTTCCCGCACTAGTGCGGGAAAGTGATACTTTTCGAACTAAAATACGTGCACGACAGTGTACCAATACGCAGTCATAGAAAAAAAAATCAGACACATTCATTTTTTTGAAATGTGAAAACAGTTGAAAATCAAAGAGAACCAAATCTGGCAAATGGGGCGGATCTTCCAACAATTCGTACTTTAATTTACTGATTTTCGCGATGCTTTCTTGAGGCTATGTAAGAGGGTACACTACCCTGATAAAAAAAATCTTTCTCAAACAGATCTTTTTTTAAGAATTTTTACATACAGCTGTTTCAAAAGGTTACAATAATAACACCGGCACACAAAAAAGTTGTTTGTACTTTTCATTGGACTCTTTCGACCCGCTGAAACCGAATCTGAAGTCCGTTTGTCCCGGTCACCCTCCAGACTTGAGTAAAATGCAAAAAAGCCAAAAAATTGTGAAAAACTGCAGTCACAGCAATAAAAAAATATATTTACTCAAATCTGGAGGGTGACCGGGCCAAACGGACTTCAAATTCGGATTCAGCGGGTCGAATTACATGTCCTTAGGTGGGTCTGGTCAAAAGCACAAACAACTTTTTTTTTGTGTGTGCCAGTGTAATCTGAGTTTATTATTTTACCAGTTTGGGGATAATCCACGAAAAAAATTTCTTTTGCACCCCAAAAAACTTATGCTAAGACATTCTTGTGCGATTCTAGACCCTAACACGCTTGGGAGCCGAGGTACAAGGTTCATACCACTTCTTAGCCTCATTTTAATTCACGTCAAGGTGGCAGACCCAAGTTTCACATATTCAGAAGAAAGTACTACCACTTGTAGAAAAATAAAACGACGAACCTAATAGAGCCATCATTAATCGAATGACAAAACTTATTGAACACGAGGTTTGTTTTTGAGCGCTTCAGTATGAAGGAAACAGACCGGGAGGAGTCACCCACGATCGATAACAATCGATAGTTCTCGGTAATTTATAAAACTTGATTCATACATTTTTAAAAAACAAAAACAAATGATGCATTGAACAGTCAAACTGTTAAGGAGGCGGACTCCCAATTCGGCAACCCAGGTTCAAATTTTTGTGGCACCAAACTTTTTTTTATTTTGTTTATTTACAAAATGAATTATTTACCTTTTTTATATTTAAAAGTTGTATGTAAATAAATATTCGTCATTAATTTATAAATTAATAAATAGTAAAATTTACTTTCTCAAATAATTGAAATTGGAATAGCAGACATCTGGTTTTCAAAAACCATCACCGACAGCGAAGACACTACCATCATATTAACCGTGAAGATATAACGTCAAATTTTTTTAAAGGTATAACGTTCGAGCAAATGTCTATCGAGGTAGCCTTGTCACATTGCCGTGGAACAAGTGTGAGAGAGAGAAAGAATAGGCCTATAACCCTTTTTTCTCGCTCCAACGTGCTGATTGGTCGATTTGGAAGGGTATACATCCAGCTCTGTGTGCCGATTGTTCGGCCCCTCCCGTCGATTAATCTTAATGTTAGAGTGAAAAAGAAAGGTTTTTTTTCTCTCACAATTGTTTGATTGGCCAAGCGACAAGGCTGCCTCTAGAGGTATATGCTAGAAGGGTAGGTTGACGGAGTCGTATCAACTGATTTTAACCGGCGGGGATTAAGGAGAGACTCACCCCGCTATTTAGAGTGTTGTTCAAAACAAAGTAAGTATCGCTAATGGGTTTCCCAAAAAAATGTCAACGCTATAATTAAAAAAAAAAAAAAGAAAAAAATGTCGAAGCTGCAGGTAACTATGTGTGTATTTTAAAAGAAACATCTTACCTAGTGCTCGTGGACACCAAACCTTCCCCACTCTCCCTCTTGCCCGTCACACCCATCCCCCCGTTCTGATTCTGGGTAATACTTGTTGTACTCGACGGAATTTCGGGTAAGATCTTTGAAAAATCGACATTGTCGAAATGCGTTGAAATGTCCTTCTTGAGGGTGGCCAGTCGTTGCTGGTAACTGATTTTCTCCCTGGCCAGCCGTTCCATTTCGTGTTCCAATTCGCGCTCTCGGCGTTTTAGATTTTGAATATACCTGAAAAAAAAAATTATTCGAGATAAGGAAAATGTAAGTAATGGGGATTAAAATCAAGCAGTGGCAACATTGCAGCGCTAGTGACGCCTAAGAAAACAGACAGTTCTATCTTCTATCTATAAATATAAATAAAAATGAATCGCCAAAATGTGTGTACGCGCATAAATTCACAATGACTGCACCAAATTAGATAATTATTTTTTTGTTGTGTTTGTTCTTGTCAGAAGAAGGTTCTTATTAAAGAAAAAATTAAGAAAGTACTGCGGAAACTTAGAACATTTAAGAAAACTTAAAGATCATGCAAGTGGGGCGGTTTTTTTACTGTAGCGTCCTCTAGGAGAAAGAGGCAAAAATAATCTTTAAGAGAATGTGTGCCATCTAACAATGTGTGAACAAACTATTTGCTAAATAATAGTTTCCTATACAGACAGGTCCAGTGTAATAGAAACATAGGCAGGGAACTGATAAATTTACTACTGTCCGCTTCGATCGATAAACGTCGGCATGCATGATTATGATTAACCAAACCGAATCTCAGTTTGTAATACGCTTTCGGACGGGTGTGTTGTATAGTTTAAGGCACGCTTGAAAATTACGAAAAATAAATTTATGCGTTCTAATCTGTTGAGAAAACAGGGAATTAAATACCAACAGCTTTATTTATCAGTTCATTAATTGCCAAAGCAAAATAAAAAGTAAGTTCTCTAAACACAAAACTCATTTCTAAAATTAAAATATACGCAATGAAAAAATGAATAATTATAAACATAAAAAATACTCTAAAATAAAATTATAATAAATATTTAAACAAACCTCCTTCTTGCGCAAGGCAATATCCCAAACGATCGTAAAAACCCCGTCTAACATTTGTTAGCATATTAGGGCTGATGATTTGAAAAGCTTCTTCAAATTTTAATCGAAGTTCTTCTAAATTATTAGCCCTATCATGACCATAAACCTTATTTTTTAAATAACCCCACAAAAAGAAATCATTAGGAGCAAGGTCTGGTGATCTCGCGGGACACAAAATGGTTCCACGTCCACTAATCAAACGGTTAGGAAACGTATTGTTCAAATATCCTTGAACAATACGTTCATTGTATCGATATGATTTTCCTTGGAAATACCCTTTTACAATTTGAACCTTTTCACGAAGTTCATAAACGTCCATTATTATTTATTTTTAGTGAAGAAACGAGTTTCCAAGAGAACTTACCACACATTTGCAATGGCTGTGGCTGCAAGAAAGCAAATAATATTTAAATTCAAAATTAAATCTTTAAAAACATTCAACATTTATCGCATCGTTTTTGCGAGTTTTGTTTGCTAGCTCGAGTCAGGCGAATGTAAGTCAATTCGCCTAAGTGTTTCCTATGTTTCTACTACAGTGGACCTGTCTGTATACATTCCGGAGATACATTTTAAACTTTACCAAAAGATGGCACTACGTATGCGAATAATCTGGCACATTCATCATAATATATTATAGGTTTATATGAACTTGTAGAAATATTTTCAGGTGTTCTTTTTATATCTGGGAGATATTCCACATTTTCCCGGACGGAAAGGTAAAAAATTTAATTTTTGTCCAAAATTACTTAATTTGTTGTCGGGGAGGGGCTGACCCCTCAAGCATAAGCTACTAGAGACTGAAATGTATTTATTAATAAGGTTTTACCTACCTCAACGCCGAATGTAAAATACTTAAATTTGAAGTCTTCTTTTCTTCCCCGTTTGTAGGCAGCTGTTTCTTCAATATATCAAAACATTCCTTTAGATGGGCTCTCCGATGTTTTTCTAATTTATTGTGAACTTCTCTTGTCCCTAACAAAAAATGAAAAAAAAAATTACATTATTCTTTTCAATATGGAAACGCCGTATGTAAATTATATTATAAAAATCATCAAAAACCTTTGCATCATGCTTTAGGTCGTTTATTTGCCTTTTAAACATAGTGTACGATTTTTTTCTACGGCACTAGGAAATTGGTAAGAAAGGTGTTTAGAAACAAAAATTACAAGCTTTAGCACAAAAACTGCAATTTTTTTATTCATTTCAGTCTTGTTTAAGAAGAAGCGTGTTATTTTCTTTACCGATAAATGGTGCGTATTTATCGCTGTTTCATCAAGCAGTTTTTTAATTTATTGATGGATTGATTTATTTACCGGACGAGTCAGCTCAAAGTCATCGGCTCTAAACCACGTTGGATTTCATGGATTTCTGTCAGTTGTGAAAATTTAGGGTTATGATTTTTGGTTTTAAATTGTTTTTTGATATTTTATAAAAAAAAATGTAAAAACTCAGATGGGTGAAAATTTACATTACTTAACAGGAAGAACCTCTTTCTGACGCAAAACTATCAGTGTGTTGAATATCAGTATAACAGCTGTTATATTTCAGCAATGTACTAGGGATCTTAATGTCAAATAAAAATGTTTTTTTTACTCGCGTCTAGCGATCCCCCGCTGACGAGCTTCTTGACGGTGTTGACACATGAAACATGCCTTATAATGCAGGGACTCGGCTAAAAAAATACATTTTAATGTAATAATTTAGGGTCTTTTTTAATACGTCCAGTTTGCTAGCTAGAACTAACGATTAGAACTTAGGACTTTTGAATTTGTCTAAATTATTTGTAGTGTAAATATGTGCAATAAACAAAATTTTAACAATGTATTAGAAAAAACCCGAGGAAAATATATTTACACTTTTATAAAAATTATAACTTCCACCATATCCAAAATTATAAAAGTTTTGTTAATAACTTCTATGTAGGGATAATTTAGACAAATTCAAAAGCCCTAAGTTCTAGTCAGTCATAATTACTTTTGGTTAGCAAAGCGGCTTTTTATTATCCCCGTATTAGAAAAGACCCATGATTCGCTCTGTATAATAAAGCATGTTTCATGTGTCAACACTGTCAAGAAGCTCATGATCAAAGGGTATCTCTAAACGCGAGTTTTCTATCTCTACTGAACTACAGAGTTCGCCTGCAGAACTCAACTAGGTACCTAGTTTCATTTTGAGGTGTTTTTTATTGTGGTATTGTTATTTCTTTACCTGATCTAAATACCATTGGGGGCTGTTTTATCTTTTTCTGTTCCACAGGACTGCCCTCATCTATCACCAAAGGATTCATAATATCAAAGGAATTGTTCAAAACCCTGTGCCTTTGATTCTGTGACATTGTGGTACTCGAAATATGTCCATCTTGCTCTTTTTTGATTTGTGTTGGTCCGTTTTGGGGTACTCCGTTTTGGATAATTGTTTGGGGCGTTGTCGACACTGAGGTCGGTGTGGCTGTTGCGAAGGATATTGGGCCTGTAAGAGAGAAATAAATATTAAGTGTCCGACCTTTGGTCCAGACTTATATTCGTCTGAATAAAGAGACTGAGGCATTTAATAATTACCTTGTACACTTTGCAAAAAGGTAGACGAAATGTTGTTACTGGAAATAACGACGGTTTGGGTGGGCTGAGGTTGGTGACCTTGCAAATTTGCAATACTCGATGGTGTTGTGGTGGCATTTATAAGTTTTACTGGTTGCAGAGTTATGGTCTGTGTAGTTCCGCTAGTCTGAAAAAAATAGGATTTTAATTTTTAGTGTCATTTTACTTTTTTTATGGTAATTGTTTCGAAAGTAGCGGCAAGGTCGAATTTGACCAATTTTGGTATACAGGAGTTTTTTGAGGCGCTGATCACAAATCTGAAGAATTTTTAGCAGGAGATATCCATCATTAAACTTGAAAATCAAACTAGCCTTATTTTCACTATATTTCCTCTTCTTGTTACACACAATTCTTGATTGTATAGTCGGATCATTTTTAAAATGTAAATTCGGTGCCCTTTGAAAAGAAAAAAAAAACATAAAAAGTAGCAAAAAGTTTTAATTTTTATTGTCGGCTTTTTATATGGTCTATTTTTACAGACACGTGCGGGAAGCGGCACATTATAAAAAGCAAAGGCGGTCGCTAGTTCAAATTAAATCTTTTCGGCTACTTTTTATGTTTTTTTTTCCTTTCAAAGAGAACCGAATTTTCATTTTTATATTGATTCAACTATAACACTAAATTTGCACACAATATTTAATTAAAACCTTTTAAAAACGTGTTTTGATAATTATTTTACGCTTTTTTTCATTAAATTGCTAAGTATCACTTTCAAACGCGGCGGCCATGTTTGCTTAAAAAATATCTCGTGTATACATGGTTGCAGCAGAGACAAGAAGCTTTGCTATCAAATGAAAAAAAGGCGTAAAATTAATATAAAATCATGTTTTTAAAAGAAGTTTATAAAATATTCTGTGGCAATTTAGAGTAAAAATTAAGAAATATGTGCAAAAAGAAGGAGAAATAGTGAAAATGAAGTCAGTATTTTCAAGTTTAATGATGGATATCTCGAAAACGAAACGTTTCAGATTCGTAATCAGCGCCGCAAAAAATCCCTTATACTACAATTGGACCTTTTTTATATTTGACTTATCTAGGATTTTTTCATAATTGATGGGTACATCCCCCTCCCTCCATGTCGACTAATGAGGCACGTGGAACGAGAGTGGACGACTATACTGATTTTCTTTCTCTCTCGCACACTTCTTTGCACAGCCAAGCGGCAAGGCTGCCTCTAGAAAGTATATACTCGATGGTTATGACCATATACTTATAAACCAATATACTGATAACGTCTCATAAGCTGTGTGATGATATTTTGAAGCCAACAAAGAGAGATAGCACTACTAAACATAATATAAATTTTCCATAAATCTATCTCACGATGAAGAGCTTTCAACTGCGCATGAGTAAAATTCTAACATTCTATTGGCTGTATCATCAAGGGTTATCGATCGTCTAAACTTTCACAATCAAAAAATGACCTTAAACAGCGCAGATATGCTGATTTCATCTTGAGATGGACATATTCGTTTTTACATGGGACGTCGAATATGCCTTTCTCTCTTTCTTGGCTTCAATTATATGTCAATGTAAGCAGTATATTGCTTTATAAGTATATGGTTATGACACACAATTTGACTTTGCCGATAAAGCAATGATTTTACGTTATTTAAACCTCGACATTATGCAACACACATTGCATTGTTTTTAGTTATGTTTATTATTATTTTTTTTTAAATTGGTAGTAGTACATATATATGTCAATATGTTGCCTTTATTTCATTTTTATAGTTTTCCTAAAATAATTATTATTATTACTGTTCTGAATACATAAAATAATGAATTTAATATAAGCAGTAACTTCCACATATTTTGTGGTCTGTTATTTCATTTGTGTACTTTTTTAATCTTAAAAATAACAAATCATTAACTTCTTCAAAATTCCTTCTTAAAATTGTTTACAGGAAAAGAGAACGATTTTATGATATAAAACATATTATTTTACAGGATAAAGTGTTTCCATGATCATTTAGTCATTATTCTTAATAAAAAATACCTCCAAAAATTTTATTTTTAAGCCCGGTTCAGACCATGCAATTTCGTTGCTGCGACCCGATCGCGGAGACAAATTGCATACAGTTTAGGTGTTCGCACCATGCAACTTATTAATGAAGCGAGTTGCAACCAAAATAGAACTGGTTCTAATTTTTACGCGACAAGTTGCAGCGATTTGGTAATTTTTTGGGATTATTTTACGCAAACTAAAATTCTGTTGGTATTGACAGTTGACAGAAAATATTATTTTAGGTTAGATTACTTTTCTTTATTATAAAAATAAATGATATTTTTGTTTGTTTTGGAAATTAATATTATTAATGTTAATAATAAAAATGAGTCAGGATTGGGATAGAAACTCGACGAAAATTTTAATAGCGGTGTATGAAACACAGGTAAATCTTTACAAAACGAATCATATAAATTACAAGTTGAAAAACAAAAGATTAGAATCTATAAATGAAATTAAACAGGCTCTGTTTGAAAATGGTTCGACGTATCAGTTGAGAAATTAATAAAAAATCTCACCATCTAGTACCCAATTTATGAGGGAATATGGAAAGGTTAAAAGAGCATTGTTAGTGGTACTGGAACTAATGAATTATATGCTCCAAAATTATGGTGTTACGAGCTATTGAGGTTTTTGGTCAATTCAGATCCTGTTAGAGAATCTCAGTCCAATATAGAAAATGTCCAGTACCTCTGATATAAAAGCAAATCTGGAAATGTCGGAAACAGAGCGACACCTGAGCAAGATCTAACTGTTGGTACTGAAACAGAAGTTATCTATGAAGGCACTATAAATGAGCTGGAAGAGGGTGTATATTCTCCTAACATCTCACCCTACTAAGAAGTTAAAGAAAAGTATTGAGAAAACCAAGGTGGAAGAAGAGGCAGCTACTCTAATTAAAAGTGCCACAAATGTATTGTCAAACATAACAAATACCAGGAAAGAAGATGATTTAAGTGCTTTTGGAAGGTAATAAATTTTTGGTAGTAATAGGTATTTTAAACTAATTACATTTCTTTAGCTTAATATCTGCAGAGCTAAGAAAAATTGAAGATGAAGAGGAGATAAGAAACACAAAAGACAAATTTTGAATTTTGTTTTGACGCACGGAAAGAGGGCTGCTCAAAAGAGAAAAGAATAATTATTTTGTTAATATTAACTTTATGTAAATGAATGCTCCAACAGGAAAATAATATTAATGCCAACTTATTTTATGTTTATGCTAAAAACCCTATTATAGCCATTTATGTCATAAGTACATAAAGAAGTGCTTTATTGGCAGTATTTTCTTGTGGACAAGAACAATAAAGCTTCATTTATGATGCATATTCTACAAATATTGTACGTTAGACATACACTGGTACTTTATACTACTAGTACTATAAAGTACCACTTTATGTCCCATAAACTGTTCGTTATTAAGCAATTGAACATTAATAACATTTCAAAAAAATAAAATACAAATAATGTCTAAAAATATATTGAAAACTAAGTACATCTTAGGGCACAATTATTTTGCCAAGCACTGCACCGTCAGTATTAACAAAGTTCATGAATTCATTTCGAATATTCAAAGCTTCCCCTCTTGGTCTGTTGCCGCCTTGCTGCGACAGGCCAAAACAAACTTAAAACTGGAAGCCTCATCATTTGGTCTAGCATGGCTGCTGGTGGACATTCTGTTAACAAAAAGTTGTGCAAAACACAGCATGTTTCAGTAATAAGCTGCACTTTGTTAACATTTAAATTAATAGGAGTGAGTAGAACCCTCCATCTATTTGAAAGAATGCCAAAGGCATTTTCCACAACTCTTCGGGCTCTACTCAGTCTGTAATAAAATTCTTTGGTACCGTCATATTCTTATATGGAAAGGGTTTCATTATATTTTGCTGCAATGGGAAAGCCATCAGCCCAAATACAAAGGAACTGGTTTTCTTTGTCCAGGCAGAGGTCGCTCTTCTGGAAAATTCAAGCTGTTATTTTTTGGCAGCAGCCAAGGTACTTCTTGAAAACACCACCATCTGATACCCTACCATTAGTTCCACAATCAATGTATGTAAATTTGTAGTTTGCATCAGCCACTGCAAGTAAAACAATGCTATTTTGATGCTTGTAGTTATAGTAGGCAGAACCTGCCTCGGAAGGAGCTCTAAACACAATAGTTTTCATCCATTGCACCTAATGTGTTTTGAAAATTCCATTCTTTATAAAATTCTTCTGCTATATTTAGCCATTCTGCTGGAGTACTTGAACTTTTAAATAATTTTTATAAAGTTTTTTATAATTGCTGTACACACTTCAGGTATAATGGAGGAAATGGTTGATTTTCCTATACGAAGGTGTACTGCAGGCTTTGAAAGATTCTCCTGTTGCCAAAAATCTGAGGGTGATAATCAGCCGTTGTTTAGCACAAATGGTAGATCTCATCAGTGTAGACTGTTTTCTAATATCTTGCTTCAACCATACTTAGTAACTTGGTAAACGTTTGCCTGTCCATTCTAATAAAGTTTTTAAAACTTTCATTGTCTTTTGCATCTTCAAATTCTTCATTGCATAGCCGGAAAACACCAGACTGGTCCCTTTTTAGTATCCATGGTCGTACCCACCAACGTTTACAGCTAGGTTGTTTCTTTTTATTAATTACCACTAAACTGGCACATCCAATTATCAAGCGCAGAATTCCTACCTCTTCCATATCCATAATAAAACCAGAAAACCACCGAAAGTAGAACGCTGTTTTCAAAATTTAAATTTAAAAAGTTGGGTTATGTTATGAATGTTATGATGTTAAAAAATATGGTGACTATTTCGAATGTTGGTAGCAACATGGTATTTCCCTAGAAATTGATGCAACAGTATGAAAAGGGTGTAAACTTGGTGTGAACGCTCATGCAACTTTGGGGACGGTCGGGCGAGAAGTTTGCACAACTAAACGCCTTGATGAATTGCAACGTCGAACCGGGCTAGAAAAACGTAACAAAATTATCGGGTAGCAGATTTGTTGAAGTGTTGTGCAACTAAAAGTTTAATTTTAAATTAAATTGTTTTTAAAGCATAAAAATGTTCTTTGTTGTCAAAAATCTTCTTTTTTAAACGAAAACAAAAGAAACTCCGTGTAAAATGGCATTTACATTAATGCCATTTTACACAATTTTAAATCAAAAAGTAGGCGCCTTTTAATTGTTTCGCAGGTTGTACAACTGCCTAAAAATCCCTAGAAACTTACCTTGATTTTTTAAAAAGTAAAAATATTTTTCTGTCGCGTTTTTTTATTAAAATCCACTTTTTGTCTAATATAAAATATGGACAAATTTAACTGGTGACTTCATTTATGGATTAAATTAGTTTAGGATTAACTTTGAAGTACCAAAATGAGAATTTAGCATAATATGATTAGATATGTTTTGTTTTAAATACTATAAATTAATATAAAAAAAAGTTGCAGAGAAATACTTACAGCACTTTAAAAACGTAAAAACAACGAAAACATGTTAGGTTGACAACGCCGTTTTTCTTGGAAAACTTGAACTGTCAAAAATCAAAGCCACTAAAAATTTGAGTAGCTAATTTTATGTTTAGAAAAAATGTACGACTGACGAATTTTATACCCCGAACCTAAAATTTTGACACCGTGAAGTAAGGCTACTTATTTAACCATCTCAATCATTTTTGTTAAGTATTTTTCTCAATGAAAATCAAAAATAGTGCTTGATTGTTATTATTAAACGATTATAGTATAGGCAACTATATATACACCAACGTATGTCATGTTAGTTGCCTAAAACCAAAATTCATCCTAGAAAAAATTAAAGAAAATCTAGAAGTTCTAAAAATAATTAATATCGCCCTTAGGTATCTGTTAAACAGCTGATTAATAAAAAATACTTTCAAAATATACTTAAAATTTTTAAAATCTTAAAAGTCGAAGTTTTTAAATTCTTTTACGGGTCCTTTTTGTATTAAAATAAGGTATAAGAGCTGGGATTCTGTAAAAATATAAGGAAAGAGAATGTCAAAATAGGGTTCACATGTCCTTGTTGCTCTTAAAGGTAACTTATAAGTTTGTCACTGAAAGAGATAGGGAAAAGGAATGTCAAAAAATTTGCTTACAGGATCGCGCCCCTGGATCTTTTCAGTACTTTGTTTTAAATTGTGTAAAGATCAGTTTTAGATGGGCGGGATTTTACAAAATATTGCGCTCTTTTGAGGTTAGGGTATATAGAGTATTTTTCGCGAATAACTACACATGACCATAATTAGAAAATAACGCAACCAGAACGTTTTTGCGTTTTATAGTAAGATAGGGGACATCTATGACGTATTGCGTCATAAGTTCCTACCACAGCTCATTCTATGTAGGTATAATGTGGTTACAGGGTCTGTTGCCTTATAAGTACCAATGTACATATACTGAAATATGGTTTTAAATTTAAAGGCTACATTTTAAAAATACGATTTATACCTATATAAAATTTTGGATATTTAATATTTTCCTAGTAAAAAACTGATTTTAAAATTTTTATTTTACGTATTTACAGTGCTGCCGGATTTAATAAATTCGGGCCAACAAGTTTTTACGCCTGAAAAATAAATGGGGAAAATAAAAAGACACTTTAAGTAACCAGAACTAACCAAGACCGACCAGAACTCGGGGCATAGAATTTTTCTTAAGGGTCGGTCATGGTTAGTTAATTATTTTAGTAGGTATATTTTAGACGTGAAAATGCGGGGACGTATTAAAAAAGACCCCGATTTGGCAACACTGCATTATTTCATAAAAATATATAAATTTAACCTCAAAAATTTTTTCTTGACGTTTCTTACCATAAGGGAGTTTTTATTAAATGAAAAAATCAACTGTAATTTGGTAATTGTCTCGAAGTTGCCTCCTCTCTATTTTGACCTTTGGTAAAGGGTGGGCTGATTACGAATCAGAAAAATTTTTTCGCAACGTTTCTTTGAATATTCATCACAAATGAAAATCAAACAACCTCATTTTCACTATTTCTTCTTCTTTTTGAAAACAATTCTTGATTTTAACACTAAAATGGCACACAATATTTTATAAATACTCATAAAACCTTGTATTTTTATTTATTTTTCACCTTTTTTTATTAAATTGCGAACTTTCAAGTTTAAAGGTAGCGGCCATATTTGTTTATAAAATTTTTAGTGTATACATGGTTGCGGATACATTGGGGCGTGTGAAAGTGGAGGTTTGCAATTAAATGGAAAAAAGATGTAAAATAAACATAAAAAAATAATGGCCAATACACGCAGTAAGGCCATCATACCAAAAAAAAACATAAAAACAAGTCTTTAAAAGGTGTTTGTGAAATTTTGTGTGCCAATTTAGTATAAAAATTAAGAATTCTATATAAAAAGGGGGAATAGTGTAAATAGGGTTAGTTTAATTCTCAACTTTGATGATGAATATCTCGAAAACAAAACGTTGCCGAAATTTTTTTTTAGATTCGTAATCAGCGCCCCAAAATACTCCCCTACCGAAATCAGTTTTAAGAGGTCGAGATCTTGGAAAATACTGGGCCCTTTCAAGGTTAGGACTCTGTAAGATGTTTTTTCGCGACAAACTTTAACATACCATAGTTAAAAAATAAAATAACCAGAACGTTTTTGCGTGTTATAGTAAGAAAGGGAAAACATCTATGACGTCAACTTAATAAGTTCTTACCACAGCTCAACAGGTATTGTATGATGTGGTTACATTCACTGATATCACTCTGTTTTGACATGTTTATCTTGAAATATCGTTCAAATTGTTTATTGTTTCAGGTCTTACGGATTCACCAAAAAAATAATGGGGTCATGTTTAGTTTATGAAAGGAAGTTGTTGGTGTGTAACAATTTTTATTTTCACGATGATGTCATTGTAACTTATTTTGACGTCACAATCCACCCGACTCACTAAACCCCAACTACATACGTCAAATAAACAAAATAAAAAACGTTGCAACATTTATTTTGTATTTAAAAAAAACGACCTTCTTCACTCAAGCACATCTAGTTGATTGAATAATTTTCTCGAATTTGAAGGTCAAAAATATTACTTTCAGTATTTTTTCATTAAAATTACAAATTTTAATTAAATAAATACACTCTAATAAAATGGGCATGGCAACGTTGCTGAGCAAAGCATGCTGCGACCCATCGGAAAAACAAAAGAAAGCAAAGTAGCACGCAGAACATCAACGTCATGCCTTATCCTTTCTTTCATTTGTGAAACGTTCGTAGTGAAAAAAAACTTACCCCATTTTGCACTTGGGTGGTTCCCCCGTTGATCGCAGTCACTGGACGTATCGTGGCCGTCGCCAAAGCCGATTCCAACGTGGCCCTGTGTTGTTGCCTCTGCTCTGCATTTCCAAAATTTAGCCGCTTCCAGTAGGGTGTTGAGGCTCATTTTGTCCTGAACCACGCCGTTCGGACCCACCACGGCTGAAACACGATGATTTCGTTGAAGCGGTTTAGGCAAAATTTCGGCATTTTGGGGGCGTTTGGACGCCATCTTCATAGACAAACTTGCACCAAAGTCTGTAAAGAACTGAAAATTCGACGCAAGAACCGAAAAATAGTTGGCTGGGGACATATGGAAGGGGGGCGCGGAGGAAAGGGGAGAGAAACGCCCGCGTGCGCTGTTGCCAGTTGAAAATGGGCAACCTTCGTACTTTTACAGGTAAAATTTTGCATGGAGATGTTATTTTTTTCACGGCAACGGTGAAATTAGGACGTATCCTTGGAAAAACGTTTTTAATTTAATCAATTTGAGGACGAATTAATTGAATATTGCAATTATCCCCGATAAGACGGGAAAATTTTGATCATGTCGCAACGTTGGCACAAGGAGGAGGGAGAGAGAGAGCTAAACAGATCAACACGCTCTCATGCGGACTTTTGCCAAGTTTAATGATGAAGATAATAATAATAATAGTAATAATAATAATAATAACGGCAAAATTTTTTGGTTAGTTATAAAAATGTTTTAAATTAAGTAACCCGGAAAAAAAAGCAAAAATTGGTACTAAATAAAAAAGCTGAACAAAATAAATGACATTTAAGGGGTACAAGAAAAAAGAGGGGAAAGGGGAAAAAACAACTTTTGCATTGTTGCCCCTGTAATGTTTTAATTGGGTAGCGCATTTGCCATATTATAGGGTTTCCGGGGTAGATGGCCATATGGAGAGATGGCCTATCGAAATATTCAAGGAATCGCTCACTAGATGTCACTGTTTAGCATTTAGTTCGCTGCGCATCGTCGGCGAGTAAGGCTACGCAAGACATTTGGCGAAAAAGAAAGTAAGTAAATCTTTTGTTTTTATTTTACTACTGAATATTTTTTTGATGTTAATTTTTTACATTGTGGTGTTAGTTTCTAAAATAATGGTGATATTTATTTGTTGCAAAGTATACGAACAATGCTACGTTATAACCTCAAATTATTTGTTTCGTGTCAAGTCTTGTTTTAGTTTTGTTAGGCCATCTCTCCGGAAAAAGGGAGAGATGGCCAATTCAGTCGGTTTTGATGGCCATAGTGCCATGGTACAGAAATGATGTTTTATGCAAATAATTGATTTATTTTTATATTTGTTGTAGATGCCTAATAAATATAAGAAAGGCAGTGGCTGTGAGAGAAGACGATCAGAAGAATCACTAAAAGCAGCTATTAGTGCTGCGAAAAATGATGGATTATCCGTACTAGCGGCAGGTCCCCAGTACCAAATACCTAGAAAACATTAAAAAGAAGAATAAAGACAAATAATGACAAGAAAGGACCTATGGGACCACCCACTTTATTTGGAGAAGAAAACGAAAGAATTGGTTACTCATATTAAAACAATGCAAGCTAAAGGCTTTCCTTTAACAATGGATGACGTGAGAAAATTGCTACAAATTAGCCAAACAGTTAAAATTAAAGCATAGATTCAACAAAGAAAATCAGAAGCAGGATATGACTGGTTGCAGATGTTCTTAAGCAGAAATACCGATATTACCTAAGGAAGTCAGAAGGGGTTTCTTTGGTAGAGTCAACGCCTTGAATAGATCAGAGTTAAAGCATATTTTCAACTGTTGAAAGCGTCCTTATCCAAGACAATGAGATGCTACCTCCTAACTGCGTATTTAACATGGATGAATCTGGCTACAGTTAAACAGTCGTCCGGGACACGTGCTTGCTGAAAAAGGTTCTAAGGCGGTTTCCACAGTAACATCAACTGAAAAAGGGAGACAATAACCATTATAGCCTGCTGCAATGCGGAAGGCACGTTTTTGCACACCTGCTTGTATAATGAAAGGAAAAATAAAAACCCAGTTTGAAGACGGGGTTTCCTCCAGGAACAAAATTATTCATGTCTCAAAAATCAGCGTACATAACGTCAGAAATATTTTTTGAATGGTTAAAAACACACTTTGTTCCAAGGAAATCAGCCGGAAAAGTTGTTCTTCTGTTAGACGGGCCCCTCAACCTCATTGCAATTCGTGGAAATGTTGGAATATGCCAATCAGAATGACATTATTTTGATATCAATGCCCAGTCACACGTCTATTATCTCCAGCCCTTAGATCGCTCAGTTTTAAATCATTAAAACATCACTTTTATGAACAGTGTAGACTTTGGCTGATCCAAAACCAGGACGTCGAATAACCCGGCTTTCTTTCGAGCTTTACTTAGCAAGGCTTGGGGTAAAGCAGCATCGTCGGAAAATGCAATTGCTGGATTTAAAGCAACTGGAGTGTATCCCTCAACCCAGGAGCGGTGCCAGATTATGCGTTTATTCAAGATCTACAAGTGACTCGACGAATACCTCTGTACACAAGTACTTCCCACTGTACATCTGCTCCGGACAATGAAAAGGAACCTATACCAGGGTGTTCTTATGAACCAAGAAATGATACAAACTATAGCCCCAAAATCTCCGTAAAACTGCCACGATGTCTAATGTTTCACCGAGCTCTCCGAGGAAACTGCGTTCAGTAAAGATCCAGATTACACCCCATCTCAGATTTTGGATATATCACCTATTCCACAAAATTGATTGAAGTGCGTAAACGAGCAAAGCAAGTTGGAAACTATTGACACATCAAAATTAGAAAAAGATGCTGCAGAAAAAAGTCTAAAAAGGAAAACGTAAGAAAATGTGTCAAAATAAAGAAGGAAAAAGAAGAGACAATAAAAGGTCTATTCGATGTGTAAAAGAAAAACGTTCGAAGACTATCTGATAATAGTGACGATATTCCATTAAAAATGTTGTCAGATAAGAATAAGAAAAGAAAATTAGACGAAAAGGACCTTGTCGTGGGTGTGGTGAGAACTATTACGAAACACTTCTCATCGAAGACTGGCTTCAATGTACAGTGTGCCTGTTTTGGGTTACGAACACTGCACTGCATTTGAAACGATGTGCTCCAAATGTGGCGACGAGGAGAAAGAAGACTTAAAAGTAAAAATAAGACCAAAAAGTAATTATAAGCCTAGAATTAAGTTATGGCCATCTTACCTCTAATGCCATGGCCATCACGCCCGGACACCTCGGGAGAGATGGCCAATTGTGATTTAAAAAAAACTTGAATTAATAAGGTGATCTCTTTAGAAATTGTTACTTTTATGTTTATAATATGATAGTTGATTCGTTAAAGTTTAATAAAAAATAAATATAATTATAAAAACATAAGTATTTGATTTCTAATAGAGCTTAGAAAAAACTATGGCCAACTACCCCGGACTTACCCTAGATTTTTTTTGTTTCGAGCATTAGTCAGTTTATTTGGAGATTTTTCGACATCCAGCGTATAAAATGAAAATATCTTCCCTTTTCGATTTTTTATGGCCAAAAAACAGTGGAGCCTTACTTCTATATAATACAGTAAAAGAGGTAAAATCACAAAACGCAAACTTCGGGCAAAAAGCAGGTACCTACTTGATATAAATAAATAAAAAATATTACTTCCACAAAAAAATTATTATTATTTTGCAAGAAGACAAAATTGGGAAAATTTTGAGACCAACCAGAACCAAAAATAAGCAGAAAAAAATTATGGACAAAATACATTTTTTTCATGCTAATTTTTTAGCGCCATCTGGACTGTGTTGCAAAAAAAAAATAATCCAATTGAAATTTGCCATTACCTGACATTTCGGGGATAACCTTAGCTTTAAAAATGGTTCATTGTACATCTTGTTATTAGCCAAAAAAAGGAGTTACGGTCAAAAATTCTATTTTTTTCCGCAATTACAATTTTTTTTTTCGTTTTTATTTAATTTAGGGGTAGTTTTCCCGGGATGAGGGGGGTTAATAATTTCTTTTTACTGAAAATATTGTTAGTTTGTTGGTTCTAAAACGAAAAGTTGCAACAAAAAAATTAATAACGTTTTTTTTCATTTTTTTTTAATATAGGGGTACTTTTCATCCCCTGGGAGAGGGTAAGGGGCAGGGGGAGTGAGTATCATAATAGTCAAAATACGATAAAATATTTTCAAAAAATTGATTAAAAAACAAAAAGAATAATCTAAGGTCACGGTTTTTGTATTCTTTCTTATTAAGAGGGTAGTTTTAACCCCCTATTATAAGCCCTTATATATAAAATAAAAAAAATCTTCTTAATTATTATGGAAAAAATGGCGTTTGTTTGATAATCTGAGCTTCACTTCCAAAATATTTCAAAAAACCCTTAAAAAGGGCAGTTTTTACTGTTTTAAGGGTGTTTCAAAAATTTCTGACATTAAAATCGTAATCAGTGACTCAAAAAACCCCCAGGTACCTATTTTCATGAAAATTAATTTAATATTGCCCGAGATTTTCTTTTTGTTTTATTTTTGGCCAAAAAAATAGTTTGGCCAATTTTTACAGCGTTTTGGATCAAATCCCAGAAACCCAACTCGTTCAATTTCCATATTTGACACCTTTCTTGACAAATTTTGAAAAAAATTCAAGTTGATCTGATTTGCCCGATGTTTGCTTAAAAATTCCCCATTGTATACATGCATGGTTGCGGCGTTCGAAAATGAATGTTTACAATTAAATGAAAAATAAGTATAAAATAAATACAAAAACAAGTTTTTAAACGGTGTAAAAATCAAAAATTCTGTACAAAAAGAAAGAGGAATAGTGTAAATGAGGTTAGTTTGTTTTTCAAGTTGGATGATGAATATCTCAAAAACGAAACGTTTCCGCCAAAAAAGGTTTTTAGATTCGTGATCAGCGCCCCAAAAAACCCCCGTACACCAAATTTCGTTAAAATCGGCGTTGCGGCCACTTTCTGCATAATTACCAAAAAAATTACCTCCTTTCCTGTACTAATATAATAAATTACCTTCCGTTTTATATTTGAACCTTCCCTGCCCTGAACCACGTGTTTTTCGTGTTGCACAATTATTTACCATATTACAAATAGGTATTTAAAAAAATATTAATCATAAATAAATTTTATTATCAGCAACTCGTCCACTTTTTTCGGGGTCACGGTGTATTAGTCACGTTTCCACTTCCACAATAAAGAGCAAACGTGTCAGGAGAATAAATAAACAATCGGGACGTCACAACCAGAACACCGAACCTGACCAATCAGAAACGACCATTTCAAATTTCAATATTTATTATTGTGCTGGAATCTACATTTTACCGTACAACGCGGCAACGTCGCGTCGTCGTTTGTTTTTTTAGCTACCTTAAGAGCACGGGATTGACCGCTTTGTACACTTTACAGAACATAAAAACCAGAATCAATTAGCTTTTCTCCGTTTTTTCTTATGGAAAAACTAAAAAATAGCCTTTTTCCGTTTTGGGTAAAAAGTGTAATTTATAATGGCGATACTGTCATTAAAACCTCTGTATCGAAAAACAAACAAAATGGTTTTTAAACAAACCCTATCCGAACATTTTTTGCAGAAAAAAATCGAGAAGGCCACACCTATACACTGTTTCATTGCAAGCAATAGTAACAAAATTTTACGAAATGGCTTAATAATCGTAAACCATAGGCGCGCTGGTATATATATCTTTATATATTTATATACCCAAATATATTTATCCTTAATTGCAAATAGGGTTAATAAATATTAAAAGTATTCCGATTTCTTGTGTTTTGTCAACTAAAATTATACTGATTTTCTATCATAATATTTTTATTATTTACTTTACTTATTTTTTGTTTACGATTGCATGGTTTAATGTTCTGTTTTTATATTTGTTGAGAACAACACAAAATAATGTAAATAAATTTAAATATTGATCATTCCACAACTAAAATAAATATTTAAATAAAATATATATTCCAGGAAGTTGTTAGGCCTAATTCAATCTGCCTTCCTAATGACGTACCGACGGCCATTATTAGGTTTGACTACGGTCTACCTGTGATAGTCCTTATTTGGCAAACTAATAATCTTTCTAAATGTGTAATTGCGTAGTTGTTATTATTGTTACAGTGTTATAGTCAGTTACCAAAATGGCTTGTTTAACAACAGGTGCACACCTCGGCCATTTAACATTAAACCAAAAGCGCATTGTTAAAAACATATTCGTTAAGTGTGGATGATAAAGTTGAAAAATGTGCTTTAATAACCGGAGTTGGAAAAGCGACTGTTTACAGAATTCTAAAACAAAAAAAGAGGGAGGTATAGCATCACCAAAAAAGCGACCAGGCAAAAAGTACTTCAGATAACAAATGACTCAAAGCAAGCAATTAGACGTATTGTACATGGTTTCTTTATGGAAAAAATACCGACTGTGGATAGTATTTTTCGAGCTGTCAGAAATCATCCGGAAGTGCCAGAAATAAGAAGGGGAAAAACTATGGGGAATTTTAAAGGGTTTGAATTTCCAATTGAAGAAGTTCCAAAGAAAATATTTGTTAATAGAAAGTGGAGAGATTGTCCAATGGAGAGAGATTATTTGATAAAGATAAAAAGAGCTCGTTCCGAAGGAAAAGCAATATATTATCTAGATGAGACCTGGATAAATGAGGAATATACGCTAAAGAAATGTTTGGCAAGATGAAAATCTCACAACTGCTGCTTTTAATGAAGGCCTTTCCACGGGTTTAAATCCTCCGTTTGGGAAGGGACGAAGACACAATTTTCAAAAAGCGGACGTTAAAAAACTTTTTCAAAATGCCATATCTAATGTTTCCCCAGAAAATTGGCAAAGATGTGTTGAACATATGCTACATGTAGAAAATAAAATGTACAATATGAATATAGTAGTCGATGAAACTTTTTAATTAGTACATTTTTAATATTTCAATATTTTATTGTTGTACTTGTAAAATCGTTTTTTTTTAATCGTTTTACGTATCTTTAATAGGTTAGTTTAAAAGTATTTACGATTGCTAAAAAAAATGTAATTTTGTCTTACGGGCAAATAAATAAATAAAACTTGTAAATATTTTCTTTATATTATTACTTAAACCTAGGTATTAATTGTCGAATATATTATAAAAAATACGATTCCTATTTAAAAAAAATCAATTAAAACCTTTTTGACAAACACCAGCCCAAGCGTAAGCCTCTCTCAAGGGTTTTATAGCATTATTTTGGCCGACACTACGTTATTTTTTTGTTGTTCGTCTACCTAACATTAGACCGGGGCCGGGAGGAGTACCGGTAGCATTCTAATAGGGTATTTTCCCTCAATTGATATTGATAATGTTGTGTGTAAAAATTAAAAGTAGAAACACAATTAAGCAAAACCTGCTAAATAACACGGAAAAAAACAAACCCCTTACTTTTCTATTTAAGGTTTAATTATCATTGTAATTTAAATAGCCCGCTACTCCCCTAACCAATCAAATTCAACATGGATGCCAAGTCTGTTTAGGAACTATCGATATCGACAATCGTATTGATTTTAACGAAATCCTAAAATGCAAAATGCTTTTTAGACTTTACACTAAAACACAGCCAGACTACCTAAATAATTTCAATTGGAATAAAACATAAAAACTTACATCAAAATGGTTTTCACAACAATAATAGGCATGTCCTTTGGGCATTTTCTCAATACCTACAACAGCACACCAGGCATTTCTCCTATCGTCTTGTTTTGGAAGAGAAAAGAATATTTTTGAAGATCCTAAACTCGGCCGGCTTCTGGTTGCGCAAATAATAACAATACACTTGTTTTCATTTTGAATAGAATAACGGAAATTTACTCGTAAAAAGGGTTCATATCAAGGAAAGTTTGGCGATAATAATAACTTACTATAGTAATAAATTGGAATATTTGGAAAGAACACACACTATTTACAAATTAGAAATTATTAATAAATATTAGAGGTAACAGGTTATACAGGTTGACATTGACAATATGACAATTGACAGGAAACGCCAACTTTGTAGATGTTGCGCATATCGATATTTGATGACAGGCGTATCGAATAACAAAAAGCTGACAACAAAGCGGAAATTCCACCAATAGAAAATTTAGGACCGTGACGTCACGGGCCTACAAAATTCAAACTTAAAATTGATTTTTAAGGCGTTTCCGGAGGCCAAAAAAATCGGGAAAAAATATTTTTGGCCTTTATTTTCATGTGGCTTTGCAATAAGCTAATAAAAAAAATAATGAAAAACGCCTATTGTCTATTGAATCATGGTATATTGAATTCTAAAATATTTATACTCGTATGTATAATATTCCCCCCTAAATGTTTAGGGGGGAATATTGGGGAACAACATTGTTGGCCCCATATTTTTAGAAGGAAATTTACCGGTAAGAGGTATTTAGAACCTCTGCAAACCCATATAACTCCTATAATAAACAATTTTTTATCACAAAATCCACAAGAATTTCAATGCCAGTTATCCAAATATGTAGATGGATCGGTTGTCGTGATTCGACAGAATGGCCACCTAGATCACTCGACCTAACCATTATAGATTTTTTTGTGGGGTTATGTAAAATCTGGAGGTTTTAAAACCCTTTCTCACCTGGATGAACTTCGCAAAGATATAATCGATTCGTGTGCAGAAATAACCTCAGAAATGCTCCATAACGTCAGAGAAGAATTTATAAAAATAATGTTCATGTGCCAAGAAATCCAAGGGGCACATGTTTAACACCTTTAAAATAAACTTGCATTTTTGTTAATTTTTTCCCTAATAAGCCAGATGTCTGTAATTGTGTTTTGTATTGTGAGTTTGCCAATAGATTTAATGATTTTTTTTTGTGTATTGTCTATTATTAAGTTGACTATCACTAAGCAGACATTTTATAACTTGACAAAAATGTCAAAAATAACCCGTCGTTAATTGTTAAAGCTAAAAAATGCCACGAAATATTAATTAAAAATTGAAATATTGACACAACACTGGAAAAAATAAGAAACATTACAATGATGACGTCACGTCGTTGCTGTGACACTTACAGCTGTCATTTTTATTTAGGTTGTCATCATTTTGTTAGTCATGCTAACATAACAAATTTGGTTTAAAAATATTCGGTACTTCGGAAGGAGTTACCACACCGTTCCTATTCTCTTAATGCTTGACAACACAGTTGTCCCGCATTTTTTTGTCCGGGATGGACGCTTGGCAACGTCGCGGTAATCAAACACGTGTTTGGCGGTTGTTGTGATTTGCATCCCCACCCCGGTTGTGAATGGCGTGTGTGTAATAAGGTTAATGAGGTAGTGTTGTCATATTGTGCGGATAGTCTAAGTATTTGTTATAAATATTGTTTTGATTGTCAGCTAAAGGAAAGGCTTGATTTTTCTTGCAATATATTATTTTATGCACGTTCAGGTGAAAGAATTAAATTATATTTTCGTCATATAACTGTAATCTTTGGACGAATTATTAATACAATAGCAGATCTGTACCTTCTAGCAATTCTTTTTATATGTATTATAATACATTCTAGAAGTTTGACTAGTTTAAAACGCTAAATTTTGGAAAAATTGGAGCTTAAAATGAAAAACGATTTTTCGTAAAAATAGCCATTTTCTTCACAATACCTCCAACAATACTGGAGATACGAAAAAAATACTAGAGTACCTAATTGTAGCTCTTTTTATTACAAATATTTTTTATTGCGTAGTTTTTCCTGTGCAATAAATATTTCTCGAGATATGGCCGTTTAAACCTCTATTTACGAGCGAGCACCACCTTATTCGAGCCCTTTAAACTTATCCCATTTTAAAACTATTAATTATAAAAGGATTTAATTCTCACAGCCTTGTAGCTCTTAAACAACCATGCAAAATCATTTTTAAATAAAAATTTTCTATCATTAAAACTAAAGGAGCTATGTTTAAAAAACCAATCAATTTTTTTTTTACTAAGCTATAATAGGGGTTGATTTATGAGGGTCGAAAAGTTGCAAAATAAAATTTGTACATATTTTAAGCAACAGCGTTATAAAATTAAATCACTTTGATAAATTAATCGTTTTTTAGGGTAAATATTTTTTTCACTTTAAGCTCTAACAAGGTCTAATTAAACCTAAAGCTTTAAAAGAAACCTGTCTACTTACAAAAGATCCAATATCATCGATAAGGGATATTATTATTAGTGAAGAATTGAACAAAAGAAAAAAAACGTAGTGATTTTCAATCTCACCGTATAGACAATAGTGATCAGGACCTAATAAGAAGGAAAAATATTGTCTTTATTAAAGCGGAGTTATTCCTACCTTGGATAAACTGAAAAAGAAGCTAGACGAAGACGAAACCAATATAAATATTAGCCGTGCCACCCTCCATAGAGTTGTTTGTAAAATGGGATTTAAATCCCGCAAAATAGACAAAAAAGTAGTAATGGAATCGCACAGATTACGCTCTTGGAGATTTAATTACCTTAAAGAAATTAAAAGATAAAGGTTATAAAACAGATCCATAATTTACCTTGATGAAACATGGTTCGATACATACGACACAGTATCCAAAGGATGGGTTGATTCCAGTCAAAACTGTCAGACGAAAGCACCTTCAAATAAAGGAAAACGCATTACCATAATACACGCTGGTTCAGAAGACGGATTTGTCCCAAACTGCTTGCTGTGTCTGCAAGTCTGCAAAGAATATTAAGGATTCGAGCTTGGATTATCATGAGGTTACAAGTGCAGAACTTTTTGAAAACTGGATTTCAAAATTATCTTTTAAAATATATTCCAAACAACAGTGTTATTGTCATGGATAACGCAAGCTTCATCAAGTTCAAAAACTAAAATCCAGAAATATTTGTTAGAAAATGATATTTATTTTGAATTTAGTTACAAAAAAACGCATCTTTTGGAAGTCCTAAATTCATATGCAATTAAAAAACAACATATATGTGATAATTTGGCTGAACAGGCTGGGCATACTGTCTTACGGCTTCCTCCGTATCACTGTATGTTTAACCCCATAGAGCATTTGTGGAACCAAGTAAAATTAAAGATCAAAGCAGTAAATGTTATACCTACTTTAAGTCCCAGTGTTATAAATTTGATAAAAAATGTAATTACTAACATACCAGTTGAGAGCTGGAAAAATTCACTACAGCACATTATAAAAATTGAGGACTCTTACATTTCTATCGAAACCAACATAAATCCTATTGTAATTAATCTCAATTATGACTCTGATAGTGAAACACAATTAGATTTAGATATTTAGATTAAAAATGTAATTATGTATAGATAATGCAGTTATAAATTTATTAAAACTTTGCATATATTTAATTTCTTAATGTAATTTTAAGATTATACTTACCTAAATAAACAATAAATTATATACCCATCTTAAGGTCTAAAATGTTATTTTATAAGTTTTGACAATTGGGGGTATTTTTTACCCTTAAAAAACAAACAGCGCAAATTACCATAAAATAGAATTTGAAGTAAAGGGTAAGAAGCGCCTAATTCCAAATTTTTATGCAAATCGATGCTGGACAAAAAAATTGAGAGGTTTTGCCATTTTTTTAGCCTCATTTCTGGGACTATAATTATGTATCATCAAATCGTTTTAATTTGTCAAAAACATTTTTTTATAAATCTGATGAGAGGTGGTTATTTAAGAGCTGAGTTATTGTAGTAAAATAGTTATTAGACCGTATACCGATAAAATATTTTTTTCTACAATATAAACGTAATTATAGCTATTTATGTATCAAGGGCGTTACTGGGACTATAATGCCCTGAAGGTCGAAATAGCCCGAGGGCCTCTGGCCCGAGGGCTAGATTTCGACCAGATGGGCATTATAGTCCAGTAAAGCCCGTGGTGCATACAATGCTTTATGTTTTACCCAAAAAAGAGTTTTTCAATGACTAATTACATTATTTATTCGCAATATAAAAAATAAGTTGCACCTGTACCTGTATACCTACGTAAGTAGATAATGATTGGTGTTAAGTTTGACTTTGATGTTTCTGTCAGTTAGTCAGTTGGCATTTTTCGAGGCATTTTTTATTTAACGATTTGCTCAAAATGGAAGAAATTCCACAAAATATAAGAGAAAAGGCCATAAAAGCGACCGAAAATATTTTGCCAGTTAAATCAAGGCAACAGTATGATCGGGAGTATGGCATATTTGGTATTTGGAACGATGCGAACGCAATTCTTCAAATAACCGAAAACGTTTAAATGGCATATTTCCAGGAATTGGTAAGTTATTGATTTTATTTTAATACATATGTTTAACAAACTTTATTATTTTTAGTCGGAAAAATACAGTCCGAACTCTCTCTGGACCAAGTATTCCACCCTAAGGTCTACGTTGATGGTCTATGAAAATATAGACATTTCGCAATACCATCGTCTCATATCTTTTTTAAAAGTTAAGTCGAAAGGATACGTCCCGAAGAAGCCTAAAGTTTTGGAAGGAGAACAAATATTAAAATTTATTAAGAAGGCTCCTGATGATATCTACTTGGTACACAAAGTCATATTGGTAATGGGTGTTTTTGGAGGTTTAAGACGAGATGAGTTGGTCAAAATGACCATTGATGACATTGAAGATAGAGGAACAGTCTTGGTTATAAAGGTACCAGAAACTAAAACTTCAACTTCAAAAAGTTTTACTATCATTGAAGAAGATTTAGGCGCTTTAAATTTAATAAAAAAGTACACAACATTAAGACCAGCTGGAATAAAGGAGCGAAGATTCTTTCTTACCTATAGAAAGAGTCGATGTACAGTACAACCTATTGGAAAAAATACCATAGGAAGCGTCCCAACATTGATCGCAAAATTTTTAAAACTGGATAATGCAGAAGCTTACACCGGCCACTGTTTGCGTCGCACATTGTCAACTTTACTTGTTGAGGCAGGTGCTTCGTTTGAAACGCTAAAACAACATGGGAAATAGAAAAGCTCTTCAGTAGCTGAAGGATATATAGAAGAAAGTATTTCATCCAAAAACAAAGTAGCCAAAATGATTGCCAATTCAGTTAATTCCGAGGTTAATTCCGTATCGACTATTGAACATTCTTTAATGGACTGTTCTTCTATACAAAATAGCGTTAGTGCTACCACCGCTGCTACCATCATAAAAAACACCGACCATTCTATAGTGGGATCAGCTACATTTTCCGGGACATTTCAAAATTGTAATTTTTATTTTGGAAATAAAGTTTAATTTTTAGTATTGTTTAAAGAAAAATATTTTTGTATAAACTTGATCTTTATTGTGAGAGAAATAAAATTGGATAAGCAATAAAATTTCCATATTAGCATTAGGGCATTATAAGCGGGCATTATCATAATGCCCGCTTATAATGCCCTAGGTGTGATAGCAGGTATTATTGCTATCATAACATATTCCGTTTCTAAGGTATTATAAATCAATAATAGATAGGTAAAACACAAAATAATTTTAAGATGAAAAAATTATTTTTTTTTGTAATTTCCTTATTAGGAGTGATTTTAAAGGGTTGAAACGTTAAAAATATAATGTAAGATTTAACTCACAACATAAAAATATATTCATTTTACATATTTAGCTATGATTTTAATTTACATAATGTCTATTTCTATGGTTCTTTTAATTTTTTAGCATAAGAGATGGTTTTTACCCTCTAAAAATAAAAAGCACATCTTAAGCATATGTAAACTTTAATCTAGAGGGTGAAAGCAACTTAATTCCAAATTTTCATAAAAATCGAAACTATATAACCCACATTAACCCACATTTTTCCTTTCCGTTTTAAGCAGCAGAACTTTTAAACCGTAAAAACACATCGAGACAATATTATTGACTAATCCTCGTAAAAAACACATGGAAAACAAAGTTGATAAACAGATGATTCGTTTTAAATTGATAACGACAATTCAAGTGCATTTCAGACAACAAAAACAATAAAATTATTCTAATTCAATAGAAACAAACGATCCTTTGTTAACATAAAAACCTTCTCATGCATATCTAAAATTGGTCAGCATAAACTCGATACGCTAAACGACAACGCAAAAAACATGTCGCGAATAAAAAAACTTGTTTTAATAGAAAAATTACCTCATTTGTAAATTGCAAATGCAAAACGAGGATATCGTCAAGTTGAGGAACGTCGGCGAGGTTTGGCAACGTCGCAAAGGTGTCCGCGCACCATGCATAATGAGAATCGCGGAAAAATAACAAGTTGATTTGATGCGGTGTTGCGATAGTTCGCCGAGTCAATTAGGTAATTTATGCCGTTCCTATTTTAGAACATCAACCCATTGAAGAAAACAGAAACCAATTGTACCCAGAAAACCTTTTAAATAGTCAAAATAGTGAATATTCACTATGTGCTGATCACCTATTGATAGGTTTCACAAGCTGACAGAGGTTGACATATGCCTAAAATTAATATCTTTCAGAACTACGTAGTGTTAAAAAACCATTTGAATTATTAAAATAGATATTTAAAATGTATTTGACATTTTGCTTGCTTTTTAAACAGTTTCTTTGCTCCTGTGATATTCTCGAAACTTGGCATCGCCGGATCAACTGTGGCGTGCTCATTTTCCCCCTCCCGACCCACCTTACCGTTCCGTTTACCACGCGACAATCGACACGCTTGTTGCGGACTTGTTTGAGTTCGATTTTTTTGTTTTCTTTAAGGGTGTAGGCCTACTATGTGTCAGCACAGGACGGAACGAGTTGTATATGGATTTGATTTTATGCCAAAAGTATAGAATGAGAATGATTGCCGGGTTCATCAATTTAAACAGAAGAACTTTACTACGTCATTAAATTCATGCAATTTAATATTTTATCTTCGATATCATTCTTATAATTTGGAGCGAAATCGAGTTGAGATCTCCAAAACAACCAAAACCAGTAAGAACTTAATTAGGAATATAAACATAAACAAAAATATACTGTTAGGTATATCAAACACCTTAATCAAATACCTAGCTGGTTTATTGAGTTTCTACGACAAGAAATTTATTATTTGTCATTATACCTTAAGTCAAAATTTCTGTCAGTGACTCATTTAATACCGGCCACCCAACCGACGAAGCGGCTGAATAAAAATCTAACACTAGTAAATGATTTTTAAGCCTATGATATACTTTTCCGCTCAAATAATAGTGAACCGGCCAAAAGTTTCATCGCCACGTTGTCATAATTCGTGAGAATAAAGGTTTGTTCCAACAAGAAATCCGGTATCGTTTCGAAATCGTTTTTGAACTGTTTTTTGGTGCGCTTAGACGCATGCGCGGCCTTAAAATAGTTTCGTGACGGTACGAAAAGTACAAACAAACGTTGGATCGCTTTGCGGATCGTTTTTGGGACTGTCAAATCAAAAGTTTTAGAATTTTTTGTTTTAAAAATATAACCCTACTTTTCTACTTATTATTTTTGTGATCAAAGTTAGCAAATATCACTCATAATATCGTCACTCATCTTTAAAGATAATTAAAATTAATGAAGTGCTTAGGAGGTGTAAAAATTCATGTCTTTGAATAATTAAACAAGCGAGGAAATAGAAAATGCTAAAGCACGTTGCACGCTATTCGCTAAATAAAGTTAGGATTATGCAGAAAAATTAAATTAAATTAAAATAAGTTAAAGTCACACAAGAAAAGATAAACATTATGTGATCAAATGGTTTTAATTATACACATAAATTAAAAATTAAGTTAAGTTGAAAAGATAAACAACTTTTAACTTTCTTAACTTATTTTAATTTTTAACCTATCATAAATGAAATAAACGTTTCTTTTTAAAATAATTAAACTTCCACACAAAAAACATCATAAAATAGGCTTACAGAAACTCGTCTTTCCCATGCGTTATAAAAAAATGTAACAAAATTATATATTTTTTAGACAAATATTTATTTAAGAAGTTAACAAATTACCGGACAGCTGCCAGAGAGTGCACCAGTAAAATAGAAATCACGAAAACCCTATTAACAGTGATTTGCCCTACGTATGCTAAATTTTATTGTTATTTTTAAACTGATTGGCATGTTTTCATACAAATGTCTTAATTTATAATAACTTAATTTCTGTTAACTTAAATTAACTTAACTTTTCTGCATAATCCTACCTTAACAGTAAACATATGAAGATGAAATATGAAACAATAAACATGAAACAGCTGTTAAAAATCAAAAATCCAGTACCAAGATGTTCAATGCGCAAGTCAACCCAAACAGTTTCCAATTTAGGCCATGTATCAGAATTACCGTTTTGAAACCGTAACTAAACGATCCCAAGTTTTGTTGGTACACAAACAGGATCGTCCGATAACCGTCACGTCTCTGTTGGAACGCACTTTAATCACTGCACATGAGCGTGATCGTTCGGTAACGGTTTTTCGACGTGCTGGAACAAACCTTAAGTTACCAGCCAACGACCGCATTCTAAATAGCACGCCAATATGTATTGAAATCATTGTTATCGAGAAGACAATAAATGTGGCCCACCAGAAAACAAAAACTCGAAAAAAGACAAGGGGTGGAGTTTATTTGTTAAATTATTTCGGGAAAAATTTAACTTTGGAAAAAAAGCATTTTTTTCTAGATATTTTTGCTTGCACTTTAACAAATTTTTGGTATTCGAGTTTTAAAGGCAAAAGAAAATAAGAACATGGGAAAGTTTTGTTTTTTTTTTTCCGTTTTCTTAAAATTATTTTTTTGGTTTATTTCAAAAGAATAATAATTTAATTTTTTAATTACATTTTACGACATATTCCTTTAAATTGTGTCATTTGCACAAAAACATATTTAAAAAACTCATACTATTTTAATATTAAAAAAAATCACTCAAAAAGTACGAAAAAAAAACCTTTATTTGCAATAAAAAGTAGGTAAAACGTTTCAACTCGAAACTCCAAAAATGTTGACCTGTTGCCAAGTTGTAATCGTTTTCTTTATGCCATTGTTATAAGGTATGCGGATCTTGTTTCGCTCGGCCCGCAATGTTTGATCAAAAATATCCACTAAATATGGAACTCAAAAGACCCGAAAGAGTTATTGGATTCTACATACAAGCTGATGATTTCAGGGCTTTCGTGTTCCTTATATAGTGGATATTTTTGATGAAGCAATGCGTGCAAATATCGTGTTTAATATGAAATGAAAGTAAAAAATGTTTTTTTTTTGCAAAAACTATGAGAAATCGCCAAAAAACTTAAATTGGTGTTCTATGACCTCAAAATAGGAGGTGTGAAAAATTTAGCAAAAAAATTACAATTTTCATTAATCCGAATAATAACCAAAATAATATAGGCTTGTTACTAATTTAAAGGGTTGATGAGAATGTGGGAAAATAACTTTTGCTTGTAAAAAATATTTTCATGATTTGACGAAATTTTATTATTTATTTTCTGAAAGTCATACGCCACTGGAATTGATTCCCCTGACGCCACACAACCCGGGGTACTCTAAAGGCGAGCGATGCGTCATTGACAGAAATTTTGGACTTGAGGTATAGTATCACATTTGTCATAAAGTTGTCAACTTTAGCTCGTTTAATTTGACTTTGTGTGAAACATAATGCAGCAAAAAAGTTACGATTCTGGGAATGCTTGGAACGCAGGATGTTCTTCCAGCAATTCATGAACTGGTGCAATGACAAACGCATGGAAAACATCAAGAACGTTATCCCTAAAATCTCCAGGTAGATCCCTCATGAAAAATCTATTGCGGTTAAAGAAGTCATTAGAACTATAGTACCTATAATAACGCATAGTGTGAGTAAAAATGTATTTCTATTTGCTCTAACAAAAAATCTGGTCGTCCGGAAGACATAGTAGGTCTCGTTTCCATGCATAATACATCTTTTAACAGTGTTGCCACATTTTATAAAATGTCTCGAGACTTACAAAAAAACAAAGCCATGATCTACGACGGATCAAGGAAACTAAAAACAAAAAATATTATTTATAAGATCCCTTGTAAATGTTATAAATTTTATTTAGGTAGAAACTTCCCGACCATTAGCCAAACCATAAAAGAATATATAACATACATTAAAAACATAGAATTCCGCAAATCAAAAATCTGTCAACATGCATTTGATAACAACCACATAATAATCTGGAATGTTTCTAGTATTTTAGCAAAGAAAGCTTGTTGAAAAAAACGTAAAGATTAAGGGAAAATAAAGATCAATATCTGTTAATTTAAATAATACATGGTTACCTATGCTTGATGCTGAAGTAATTTCAGGAAAACTTAAATATTACAGTAACCTTTTTGTATTTTTGAAAATTATAAATATACCATTTAAAACAAACTAATATTTTATTTATGACAAACGTAATAAAGTATAACAAAGTTCTTAATTTCTATTTTATTTCTACGTTTTTTAATCTTTTAACGGTGGCAGAGTTTTCACCGAAACGTAGATGAATGTTTCGAATTTCTGTTTTTTTTTTCTGGTTTCTGTTTTAAGCGATCTGCCAGTCATAGGATCCATAGATCAATTTTTTTTGGGCGGTAGACTTTTTTTCTAGCCGTGTATTATGCAAAAATAGAAGAGAGGAGGGTAGTTAACCCTTTATTTAAGAGGATGTGTAGCTTTCAGAACAATAAATCTTGCTATGTGGACAAATTTTGAGCAAAAAAATTGACCATTTATACTTTGCATTTTATGCAACTTTTGGAAGTCCTAAATTCATATGCAATTAAAAAGAATATGTATGTGATAATTTGGCTGAACAGGGCGATCATACTGTCTTATGTCTTCCTCCGTATCACTGTATGTTTAACCACATAGAGCATTTGTAAAACCAAGTAAACTCAAAGATCAGAGCAGAAAATGTTACACCTACTTTAAGTCCCAGTGTTATAAATTTGATAAAAGATGTAATTACCAACATACCAGTTAAGAGCTGGAAAAATTCAGTACAGCAAATTATAAAAATTGAGGACTCTTAAATTTCTATACAAAACAACATAACGTCCTTTAATACCTACTGATCTGCAGTTTTATTGTTGTCGGCAGGTATAATCCATAAATAAGGGCAAAAGCTAACACGGTATACTCTGAGACAAACTATACTAATTCCACTGTGTTTGAAACAGGCTAATTTTACGGTAAATCTTTTGCAAGTAATTTTAATAAAAATAACGGCAAAATATGAAATATCTCGGTCCCACACCAAAAACCATACACGGTTTTTATTTATTTCAAATAAAACGGTATTTCCCAAATCGTATTTAAGGAAAGTACCGCTAAGATCGTGTGCGGCTATCGGCAACGTCGCCAAACTCTTTCGCCAAGTTGACAACAACAAACTGACCTTTGTTGCTGCTGTGACACGATGGGTTATTGCACGTATTGCACGTTTCCCACCATCCGATGCGGTGGTGGTACGGGAATACGTGCAGAAATGCGGACTATCGGAAAAATATTGTTTTTAATTTTTTTAATAAAAATTGTTATACATTTTTATGCGTGTTGTCGTGATACAATTCCCGGTAGTTATTTGGAAGTGGGGTCACCCTATTTTGCCTATAAAAAACGAAAAATTGAGAATTTTTTTTGTCCATTTATGATAAAAAATGGATCCATTCTAAAAAAATCACAATTTAGATGACTTTTTGGCATTTAAAAATCAAAAAATGATATCATCATTAGAATTGTAGTTACAAATGGTAACTACGATACGACTGATACTATATAATCCAGATTATTAATCAAGCGTCAAAGATTTTGGAACGGAGCTCCCAGCCGTGAAATATCATTTTAGCATCATTTTGACACTGTAATCTTAAACGAATTAGTTTTTGGAAAATATCTTTCAAATTTGACCATGTTATTTCTGAGATCAACATGAAACCACCCCTAAATGAAACATTTTAGATTTTCTATTTCTCTTAAAAATGAGAAATATCGAGAAAATTATTTATATTTATTTAAATTTTTCGTTTTGTCATGTATTTTCCGACAAAAAAACGGCGATATCCTTAATACCTTATTTTTTTAATTTTTACAATCTTAACTTTGGATCAAAAAGTATTAATTATTCATTATATTGAGCAGAGAGGTTGGCCAGAAAGGGATGTTGGCGGAAGAGCTTAACATCCCAAAGAGAACTATTCACTTTGTTAAAAAAAAAGGCAGGAAACACACTTCTTTAAGAGAAGAGCTGGAAGTGGTCGCCCCAAACTATCGAAGTAAGAACAAGACAATAATTTAGTTAAAATTATGAGAAACCAACCATTTAAATCTGTAGTTACAGCAAAAACGGAAAGCAATTTTCCAGCATCGGTTAGAACGGCAGGGCGAAGAAAAAGGCAAATTTCCGAATTGCGATGCCACCCGGCAGCCTTAAAACCGTTTTTAACAAATGCAAATAAAGAACAACGCATTGAATTTGCTCTACAATTTTACTTGGAACCTTCGATTTTTCGGGAAAATATAATATTCACCGATGAAAAACTGTTTCAGTCGTGCAACAATGGGATACTTAAGGTATACGGGCCTCAAAGAACCAAGGAAGTTTAAAGGTGTATGGAAGCCCAATACTGTAGAACAAAATTGTCCAGGCGTGCAGGGCAGCGGGAATAGGGGGATTGGCCCCGCGAAGTTTGCGCAATGAATAGTAGGTCAAAGCCGGACTTCTATAATTCTTTGTTACTATCTATAAAGTTGACATCATCAAATGTCAAATTCAAGCATTCACTTTTTTTTTTTTATTTTTTGCACAAAATTGTTGGTTATTAAATGATACTACCAGAATATTTAAAATTATTGTGTAATATTGGATTTTACATCATCTGATATAATATGGAAAGAAGCCTTCTATTTAAATGGTCATTATTTTTGTAAGTTTTGTATTTTTACCAAAAATCTTTGTAAATAATTAAAGACACGATTTTTTAAAATAAATTTCAAACATTGTATGATAGTTTCATGTACTTATCACCAATTTTGTGATAAAAGAAGGGCAAGATAGTGTAAATGAGTTTAATCTAATCCTAAGATTCTGATGTACATTAAAAAGTGAAAATTTTTATAACTGCTTTTTAGGCATGTACTTTTCACTAATAACAAACATTCATGAAACAGAATAACAGTTGTTAAAAATGTTTAGTAACCTTTGGTACCTAGATATCCATTGCAACAATATCCGTTAAATATTATGTGTCTACAGTATGTCGAGCTTAAAAAGTTGATAAAGTAAGTTTAAGAAACCAAAAATCTAATTTCTTTTTAAACAAATATAGAAAAAGCAAAAAGGAACTTTAACATAAAATTGTACTTTCTTTCATTCCATTAGAGGGACCTGTATATATTAAAATTTGCCTGGTCTGCCCAGTAAATAATAATTTTGATCCTTTTAAAGAATGTACTAAATTATTAAATGAAATAAAAGTACCTAAATGTAAACCTTATTTCTTTTTAATAATCCACAAAAATACACAAACATTGTGAAAATCATCTAAAAGATAGTTAAGATTGCCTTACTTTTCTCACTGCTATTTCCTATAAAATTTTCATTATTCTATTATTCATAACTTATATATTATTATTTTTTCGGTTAGCTAACGTTACGTCTTATGAGAAGCACCTAATTTAAATACTAGAAATAATTATTACTAATCATTTTGTTACGATATTATAAGTAACAAACAATAAAGACAAAATTATGGTTACAATTTAATAAACACTATTTACTAAAATAAGAAGGTTTTTATCAATTCAAAAAACTTCTGCAACCACAAAATATAGGTACTCACACAAAGCAAAACAATCGAAACTAATACGGCGCAAAGGGCACAAACCACAATGAAAATGACGCGACGCGCGCGCCTTGCATCAAAAACCTTAGACAACACCAAAAACGGTACTACGGCTCTCATAAAAGTATAATGTGTTGCCTAACTACACACTGATAAATCAGTGTGTAAGTAGGGTACACATTAAATTATTTCGTGGAATTTTGTTATTGCGCAGAATCGGCGGGGCCAACTCTGACAGTTATTTTCATACTGGGCTGGACATTTTTTGATCGAATGGGCCATAGCATTGGGCTTCCATACACCTTTAAACTTCCTTGCAAGGAACACGATTTAATGAAAAATATACCCAAAAGGACAAAGTAGTGGGCGATTTTCGGTAAATGTTCGGGGGTGGCTGAGTGCACAAGGACTTGGTGTATGTTATTTTATCGAAAGAAGGTTCAATGCGGAGGTATATATAGATCTACTGGATCGATTTCCGGACAGAAATTTTCTCTTTCAGCAAGATAAGTGTCGCGTTCATACGGCCTGGCAAGTCGATGAATGAATGGAAGAGCAACGTATCAGGGTTTTACCGTGGCCCGCACGTAGTCCGGATTTAAATGTTATCGACAATGTTTGGGGGTTAGTTAAAAAAATAAATAGGAAAAATGAGTTTAGGCCGCAAAATGTAAACGAACTTAAGGATACAATTTTAGAGGCGTGAAATGAGTTACGAGGAAATCCGGACTACGCCCGGGCTTTGGTCCATTCGATGCCTGGAAGGCTAAACTCTGCAATAAAATATTAAATTTGTTTGGAAGGATATTTAAGTATGTTTGAATTTATTAAATTGTAAATTTATTTATGAATTTCTTAGTTTTTTTTTTAAATATAAATATTTTATTTTACCTTTTGCTTTATTTATAGTAATTAAAGGTAAAACCAGGTAAAAAAGGGCTATTTACAAAAATTAGCATAAAAGCCAAAATTTGACAAATTTTTTGCCCAAGATTTAGTGGCCGTCAGTGTACTTAAAAAAATACGACGATATCCTCACGAAGCGAGAAAATGCAAATTTCCGTGAAAAAATTAAAAATGTATCATGTTTTCGATTTTTAAGGGCTGAAAACGTATCTAAATTTTGGTTTTTCAGAATTAATCTATTTTTTTATCATAAATGCGCCGTAAAACCAAACAAAACATAAAACAAAATAATAGAAATCTTATTTTTTTTTTATTTTTACAGCCAAAAATAGGATGGACCTCACTTCCAAATAATAACCAAGTTTTTTATTAATATTATTATCACCCTCGATCCAACCATAACGCATCAATTAAAATACAGGGTGGCCGTCCATATTTTGACCCATTTTGATCGCGAATAATTTTTGAACAAATAAAGATATCAAGATGCGGTTTTCGCAAATATACTTATATTTCTTTAAAGTTTATTCTCGTATCTTTACCATTTTTATGTGACATTCCATTAGCTCAAAAACAAAATGGCCGATTTTCCGATATAGGACAACTTTGTTATTTTAAATGGAACACCCTGTATATGTTTCAATATTTTTAAAATTTAATCTTTCCCCTTTAAAAAAATGTAACACAAGATATGGTTATCTTAAAAAATAACGCATTTATTGACCTCCAAAGAATTGACTGTATGTCGAATAGGATTAAAAGGATTTTTTGAAAAGTCGCCTGTGGAAACAAAGTTATCTCGTTTCCATAACAGCAACAAGCCTCATTGTCAGCCATTGTTGGTCATTTTTGACAAGTTATTTTAATTAGGAAGCGCAAAATGTTCTCGTTAAGCGAAAAAGGAAAATGTGTTATTATGTTTGCCGAAACCAAATAAGTAAAAGAAACCCAGCGAAGATTTAGAAACATGCTTAATAAAGCTCCACCCACAAAAAATTCAATTAAAATATGGTACAGAAAATTCTGGAGTACAGGATCTTTAGCCCGTAAAAAGAAATTAGTAAACAATGAGAATTTGCTAAATAAAACGTTACAAATTCTGGTGATAACTCAGGAAGATCCAACATTGTCAACAAGAAAAATCTCAAGTTCAGTCCATATTCCTAAAACTACAGTACAAGAAATCATGAAAAAAGAACTTAAATTAAAGCCATATAAAATTCAAATGTTACAAGAAATAAAAGAAACTGATTTTCCACAAAGGGTGGAATTTTGCCAGAGAATTCAAAATTTAGTAAGGAACAATATACATTTTTTGGATAGACTAATAATGTCAGACGAAGCCACATTTCACCTCAATGGAAAAGTAAATAAGCATAACTGCAGGTTTTGGGCAACAGAAAATCCTCGACAATATAACGAACACGTTAGAGATTCGCCAAAAAACACAGTCTGGTGTGGTATGTCAAAGCAAAAAATTTATGGGCCATTTTTTTTTTCATGAACCAACTGTAACCTCTTGGACTTACGTTGATATGCTGGAAATATTTTTTATCCCCAATTGCAAGAAGAAAATCTATTGAATTTCGTCTATTTTCAACAAGATGGGGCTACACCACATTATGCTAACATTACCAAGGATTCACTGACCAACGTTTTTGGAAACCGATCTATTGGAAGAGGAGGCCCTATTTCCTGGCCACCTCGTTCACCAGATTTGACTGTTCCAGATTTTTTTCTATGGGGATATGTGAAAGAGAGGTGTTATAGTACACTTCCCCAAAATTTAGAGCAATTAAAAATTAATATCCGAAACATAATAGAAAATATTCCTGAAGAATTTTTAGTCAATAGTTTTAATAAGTTTTTTTCGAATTTAAATAAGTGCGTCGAAGTCGGCGGAAGGCATTTTCAACATTTACAGTAGTTTTTAAAAAGTAATGTAACCTTATTGTAACTATTATTTTGTGAATAACCTAAACCTTTGGCGATCCTTTTTTTTGTAACATATGAAGCAAATTTTAATTGTTAAATAATATTGTTGGTCGACATGCAGTCAATTTTTCGAAGGTCAATAAATACGTTGTTTTTGAGATAACCATAGCTTGTGTTACATTTTTTTAAAGGGGAAAGATTAAATTTTGAAAATATAGAAACATATACAGGGTGTTCCATTTAAAATAACATAGTTGTCCTATAATGGAAAATCGGCCATTTTGTTTTTGAGCTAATGGAATGTCACAATAAAATCGTGAAGGTACGAGAATAAACTTTAAAGAAATATAAGTGCATCTGCAAAAACCGCATCTTGATACCTTTATTTGTTCCAAAGTTATTCTCGATTAAAATGGGTCAAAATATGACCGGCCACCCTGTATAAATGAAGAATGTATTTTATATTATCATCAAGCACGTGGTTTGTATTCGAGTAAATGCATAATTCCGATAATATAGTCAAGAAAAAAAATCAATATATTTTCTATTTTGAGATACAAACTTCATTCGCCGCCATAAAAATAGTGAATGTTACTTTTTTATATGAAAAATATGCATCGATATCACGTGATATTATGCAAACGTGCAAAAAAAAATTCGTTATCCTTGAGTGAACTAATTTATACAAAGTAACACAATCGCATCACCTTGTGTAACTCGGTCTCTCGGTTTGAATTCGATTGTTTATCAACTACGTGAGAGTTGGTGTAATTTGTTAATCGACACAAAATTTCAACAACCCGAAAAAATATTAGTTTGGTTAAGAGAACATACAAGGTAGAATATTTCAAAAGTTAAGCGCCTTATTTGCCAGAAAACATGGATGTACAGGGTGTCCAAATAGGAAAAGACGCCGGCTGTATTTCGGAAAATGTTTATCGCACAGCGTTGGAGAAAAAATATTTTTAGTAAGAGTGATCAAGAAAAATAGCTGGAAATTATTTTCTAGTTTCTAAAATGGCCGCTAGAGGGCGTAACCGCAATCTTAAATCTAACAAAGTGATGTTTCTGTGAATTTTGCTATATTAACCTAACAAAAAAATACCTGATCTTTAAAGTCGAGCAGAATTTGAACCTTTTTTGATCGACAATTTTTGCTGTATGTCTAAAAATAAAGTGGTGGAGGGTATTTAAAGGTTTCCGTGAAAACACTCTGTATCTTCAAAAGGGCTAAGCCGATTTTAACAAGCTTAGGCCAGTTGACAAGAGCTTTTCTTGGGCTATAAATGTTATAATATTTAAAGTTTTTTTAGTTTCACATGTCGCCGCTAGAGGGCTTATTTTGATATTCCGACAGAAATGGTCAATTTTCTCAAAAAAATTAAATGCATTGGAATATTTTTTCTTTCATGAAAACGTAGCTAAATAATGCCTTAACAAGCTTCAGAAAACCGTACCTTGATATATTGTTCCTTATCTAAAATTTAGGCCAAAGAAAATTTTGTACGTCAATATCTCAAAAACTATGAAACCTACAAGAAATTTTATCGAACTTTAATTATGTATTTTTACGGAAGCTTAAATTTAGGTTGTGCAGTCTTTTCGTCTAAATGCAATAATTTACGAGTTATAATAAAAAAATCGAATTCCAGGGGTATACCTAAAAAAATCCTCTCGAAAATCCTGATAATTCGATTTATTAATTATAACATTTATAACTCGTAAAATATTGCATTTAGGCGAAAAGATTATATAACCTTAATTAAAGGTTCCGTAAAAGTACATAATTAATGTCCTATAAAATTTCTTGTAGCTTTTATAGCTTTTGATATATTGACGTATAAAATTTTCTTTGGCCTAAATTTTTGGTAAGAAACAAGAGATATGGTTTATGCGAGCTTGTGTAAGCATCTTTTAGCTACTTTTATATGAAAAAAATCATACCAATGCATTTAATATTTTCGAGAAAATTATCGTTTCTGTCGGAATGTTGAAAAAAGCCCTCTAGCGGCGACATGTGAAACTAACAAAACTTCAAATATTATAAGATTTATAGCCCAAGAATAGCTCTTTTCAACTATCCTAAGCTTGTTAAAATTGGCTTAGCTGTTTTGAAGATACAGAGTGTTTTTTACGAAAACCTTTAAATACCCTCCACTACCTTATTTTTAGAGAAACAGCAAAAATTATCACACAAAAAAAGTTTAAAATATGCTCGACTTTAAAGATCAGGTATTTTTTTGTTAGGTTAATATAGCAAAATCCACAGAAACATCACTTTTTTAGATTCAAGATTGCAGTTACTCCCCCTAGCGGCCATTTCAGAAACTTGAAAATAATTTCCAGCTATTTCTCTCGACCACTTTTACCAAAAATATTTTTCCCCAACGCTGTGCGATAAACATTTTCTGAGATACAGCCGGCGTCTTTTTTTTATTTGGACACCCGGTACAAGGTGTCCCAAACTCGATTTTCATTATTAGGATCTCGGAAACTTGAAGAAATACGAGGTCGATTAAATGGAGGAAAAGTTGCGCAATTTGATGCTGATTAAAATGCCACCTTAAAAGTTTAAAAATTTCAAATACTTCCGAAGATTTTTGGAAAAAACCGAATACTTATTCCCGATTTCATTTTTATTTTTTTATGACTCTATTTATATAGGTAAAACAAAATAAATTTTACATTCTTATTGCGACTTTTTCTGTTCTACAAGACAGTTTATTAGATTTACACACCGACGTTTCGTCATTAGGCTTTGTTTTATTAAATACGGTCCTGAATTTTTTATTACGGATTTTAAGAGCTTTTAGGATCCCAAAACCAATGATGATGATTATTCGGAAAAATCATTAAAATCTTTTCCTACCAAAAATCTATTATCCGTCTCTCTCTAACACTTGATTTCCTATGGGAATTGTCATTAATATGAATTGTTTGAATAAGTGCGTTACATCATTGGTTTTGCGACCTAAGAAGCCCTTAAAATCCATATTAGAAAATTCAGGACCGTATTTAAAAAAACGAAGTTGATGATGGCAGCTCGAAGACGAAACGTCGGTGTAAAAATTATTTATTTTTATATGGATGAAATTGGTTTTCTATGCAATTTATTTAAACTTTATTACCCCTTCACCCTCCTTGGTGAGATGTCGTGAGATTTGGCTTGACTTCTCCTCCCCCACTTCCCCAAATCTCTTGTGAAATTTTCAAAACGCGTATTTTTAGTGTGAATATGTTAACTCGTGCTCGATTGCGTTGTGTCTATTTAAAAAAACATAATTTGCCTAATTATTTTTATTTAAGACTAGCTAAGACTATCATTTAAAACTACTAAGTTTTCTAGCGATTTTTCACTGTGTCCTGAGGGAAAAAATACCCATCCTTCTTTCCTCCCAAGTAATAATAGGTAAGATTCGGCTCGACTCCTCCCCTCCTAAATGCCTTACGTAATTACTGGACGTCCCCCTATGAAACAAAAGATAACGAAACTATGTTGACATTCTAGTTGTTATTAACATTTAATGTCAATTTTATTTTTACATATTCATTTCTGAAAATAACTTATTAGTCCCATCATTATAGATTTTCCCTTGTAATCAATGTTAACAGATATCTGACTGCGCCATGACTTCCGGAATAACCTGTAAATTACTAAAATCAAATATCCAACCAATTTTTTTCAGTGAATTTTTTAAACAATAATCATTAAAAAAAGGCCGTTTTTTCATTTTTTTAATAAAAAAAAGTACTGGCTATATCACTTTACTCATAAAAACCTACAAAATGGTTTTTAAAAAATCCCGATCCGACCATTTCTCACCAAAAAGCCGGAAAAACGCTTAAAACTGACCTTTTTTCAAAAATTTGTATCTTCGTTAATTTCCAATACTAAGGGCTGATTTTTTGGGAAATGATAGTCAATAACATATAGTTTGAGCTGCCGAAACATTAAAATTGTCGCATAAATAGTTTTTATTCAATCGCACTATAAACAAATTAGGCCCTTATCTTGCAAGTGCCGTGAATATTAGGCAAATGGTTCGATTTGAATTTTTCAAACGGCTTTTTAAAGTTGAGATTAAAAGCTACAAATTGTATATCTCACATTTTCATAAAAGTTTGGGGATGATTGGTAAAAATGCTTGTGAACCTAGCGCGTCGAGCGTCCATTGCACGCAGCCCCTATCTTGCTTCTCCTTCGCTGCTGGGTGCTCCCTCCACGTCTCGGTCGCGAATTTTCGCTCGACGCCCTAGGTTCACAAGCATTTTTAACAATGTTCTCCAAACTTATATGAAAATGTGAGGTATACAATTTGTAGCTTTTAATCTGAATTTTAAAAAGCCGTTTTAAACATTCAAATCGGACCATTTGCCTAATATTCACGGCAATTACAAGATAAGGCCTAATTTGTTTATAGTGCGATTGAATAAAAACTTATAATGCGACAATTTTCATCTTTCGGCAGCTTAAAGTATATGTTATTGACTATCATTTCCCAAAAAATCAGAGCTTAATATTGAAAATTAACGGAGATACGAATTTTTTTAAAAAAGTTCTGTTTTAAGCGTTTTTTCGGCTTTTCTCGGTGAAAAATGGTTGGATCGGGATTTTTCAACAACCATTTTGTAGGTTTTTGAATTCTCTACAAACGGTCTTGTATGAGTAAAGTGATATAGCCAGTACTTTTTGTTATATTTAAAAAAACGAAAAAAAGGCCGTTTTTTTAATAATTATTGTTTAAAAAAATATACCTGAAAAAAAAACGGTTGGATCTTTGATTTTACTAATCTACAGATTATTCCGAAAGTCCTGGCGCAGTCAGATATCAGGACCCCACTTTTTTGGGATGTAAAATCAACATGATTAAATTTTTTTTGAGTGGTCAAATATTTTTATTCTTAAAATTCATAAAAAATAAAATAATTTAAAAAAGTTTTCATTTAAAAAATGTTAATTTATCGATTTAATTTTTTTTTAATCCAAAAATTGTTTTTTTTTGAAAAATGTTTTTTTTTAATTATTTGTTTTTACACATAGAATTTAAAATAAATCACTAGAAATTGCTAAACTTAAATGGATGCGTTTAATTGACGAAACATGTGAAAAATACCAATTTTTTTACTTTAAAAATAAAAATTAACACCGAAAAATTATTTTTTTTTAAAGATTAGTAAATCAATATACAAATACCTACATAAACTATTTCTAAATAACAAACAGACCTTACGTTAAAATGGACCATAACAAAGTAACGAACTACCCAACCCAGTATTTGAATATTAATTTATTCCCAAAATAGCTTCTAAAACATTTTAAAATCAATGTTACACAATACCTCTCTGTTTTAAATCATTACACAGAAATTCTTAAAACTTCCCAGAACCGAAATAAAAAAACCTCTTGAAATATAGAACAAAGAAACCATTCACAGACCATCAAGAAAATGACCCCTCTCTACAAAAACCCACATATTTATTAAACGTTACACGTTATTACGTAAACGCAGGGGTAAAACCTTATAATTAAACCCCCTCTTTTATTAAAAATACCCCTATGGAACAGAAATAGCGGTTAATTATTACAGTAAAGGGCTTTTCAGAGAACAAAGAAACATTCGGAAAATGTCGATTTTCTCAAAAATACCTGTTAATTTTAATTAATTTCCTCTAGACATCGTAGGAACACCGATTTTACATGTAATTAATTGGTAAAAAGTCGCTGAAACTACGGGTAATTGCTTAAAAACATTAAAAAACTAGCTTTTAAAACAAGTGGTCTTGCAAGATCATTGATAAAAGGAGTGGCAAACATACGGGAAACCTGGCAACAGCGCAGATCACGTCGTCAATAAGGACACGTTGCAGGCATCATTATGTCTGTAATTTAAAGCGATTTTCCGTGGATTTCGTGCGATTAATTTAAATATTTTGTTAAAGATAAGGAATAAAAACAATTAGAGAGGATGTTGCATGGGTGCAACTAGGTTTTAACGTGGAAAAATAAATAGAAAGTGCAAAAATCGGGGCTAAAGGTATAGTGTCAGGGACGGGCCAATCAGATCGAAGCACATGCTACGTCACATGCCTGGTATCACCCGGGCAATGCTCTTGTTACAGAAACACCCTTTCCGCTAATACTTTCTTTGTTTTCCTTATTTTCTTCCGAATGTTGTGCTAAAAATATTATTTCACTTACCTACGATGCACTGAGGGGGAGGAGTTACGAAATTGTCGCAGTCGACGGGTCACTTTCACTTGTTTCAAAGTCAAAGCCACCTGGGACTAAAAATGGGCAGGGCGCGGAGTTTTAAAATCGCGATTTTTCGCGTTATCAGAGAGGTTTTTCGACAAACAAGGTGACTTTCTAAAAAAGAAATATCACGTGCGTGATCTAGCTGTATCGACCAATGAATGAGACGCGTTTACTCGATTCACGAGTGTCGCTGCATGTACCGTTAGCAAAATCGCGTCAGGCTATGACTTTTTTTATTTTTTTTGCGCTGCTGCACGATTTCGCCCACGGCCTACTTTCTTTTCTACTGGAAGCCCATGGAAAAATTGAAAAACAACTCTTAGCACCCTCCGATTAGTATTTTCACCACGGAAATCGGGCTTGGACTGAACGGAATCAACGATCAACATTTAGCGGAGCTCACGCGCAAACGAGCGCGGGGCCGAGGGGGAAAACTACCGCGTGTCCAGGATCTGGTGGTGCGTGGTTGCCGATGCGCGGAAATTGAGGCGGCGGCCACGTTGCCGCAGTATCAAAAAGATAAGGAAAACAGTGGTGCTATTCGTAAAGAAGTGTACTGTGATACTGGGTATCCATTCCCTTTGCTGTTTAGAGATATTTACATGACCAACATAGTCAAGTCAATAATTTAAAAAAAAGTTTTAAATTTTAAAGATAAAGCAACCCAATGAGCGATGTATTTTTCGGCCCCCAAAAAAATTGCTAAAAATATTAACAAATTGGGTTAAAAAAAAGGCTTTACGTTTTTTGGTAATGACTTCAAAACTACTAATAATTAAAAAATTAAAAAAAAACTCTTAAAGAAGAGGAAATTTCCAATAAAAAACTTCCAACTCTCGGAGGTCATCTCCATTATTTATAATTTTATTTAAACACTAAAAATAGAGCGAGTACGTCACAGAAAATATTTTTCTTAGTATTAAATAATTATTAAAAAATGAAAAAAATATGGTGTTTTCTATACATTTAAATAAATAAATTCCCGTTAAAAAAGAGTTTTAAAATTTATTTTTCAACAAGTAGGGCTCTGTCCCTTGGAGCCCGTTAAATTCGATTGGCATAAAAACATTTTGTACTTTATTATTTCTAACTAGATGAAAAGCCTGTCTCCGCCAGGCGAGAGACAATATTAAGTAGCCTCTGTCTCCGTAAGACGCCTTCCGTACGGCTAACGGTAAAACTTTGCCTATTTTGTCAGGCGAAATTCAAAAAACGGGCTTCGTTAGGTTTTAACCACTGCTAAAGCCCACCACGGGCCAAATTTCAAAATTTTTTAACTCAAGCCAAAACCAGAATCCGTGGACAGACAAATAAATATATACAGGGTGCCACAGATTCGAGTGCATGCATGGGGATCTGGAAACCGAAAGAGATACGAAGTCGGTTAAATTATGGAAAAAGTTGCGCATTTAGGTGCCTAACAACATGCCGATTAGAAAGTTGTAAAATTCCAGTACTTCCGGAATTCCGGAAAAAACCAAAATTTTTCCCTACGACTTCTTTTTCGTTAGACCACCCAAAACTTTTTTTTTTTAAATACAGACCTAGGTTTTTATTTTATTTTTTGAACCTCTTATTATCCTACAAATGCAATAAACAATTAATGCCGCATTAAAAAATAAAGGATGAGGGTTTTAAGGAAAACGAAACGTCATCAATCTCTCAACGCTGTTTTGTAGAGCTTAAAAGTGGCCATGAGAAAGTGTCTTTTTTTTTTTTCATATCTCTTTAAAAAAGCCAAAAAAAAATAAAAACAAAATCAGCAAATTTGGGTTTTTCCCGGATATCCCCGGAGGTATGGAAATTTTTACAACTTCTAATCGGCATGTTGTAAGGCCCCAAAATCCCAACTTTGCCAAAACAACCCAGACTCTTAGGGGAACCCCCATGCATGCACTCAAATCTTGGCACTTTATATATCAGTCGTATACAGGGACCCAAAAAGTGTCCACCTTTGGGTAACTTTGTTATTAGTGAAAATACAAAGTTTTTTAAAATTTAAACAAACTAGTAGCTTTTTTAACGCTGGTAAAGGGAAATGAAAAAAACAATTGAGAAACTATTTTTGATTTTTTCAGTAAAATAATTTTTTTTAAAGGGAAAACCCCCTTTATATTATATTTTTTTCTGTTAAAACATCAAATTTTAAACAAAAAGTTTATAATGACTTTTCCGCTGAGTCAAAAATAAAGTCAAAATAACGATAAATATTTTTAATCTTTGCAGTATTAAAATATTAAGACGGCTATGAAAACAACATGGCCTTCGCGATTTGACAGCATTAAGATAAGCGACAAATTCTAAACTGGAAAAATCGCAACTAGAAAGGGTTTGGAAAACAATGATAAAATCAAATGATGTCAAACAATAGTGTGTTTGTCAAATACTTGTTTATAAGCTTTATTGTGTCAGTCATTAATTTTAAAAAAAAATGTTCTCTCATGAAGAAAAGTGTGATATGTTAGAATGCTATTTAGTTGTTGAAAATCTCCTTGGGGCAAGAGAATACTTTTACAGTGAATTATATCCCGCTCGCATTTAACCGTATGAACGATATTTTCTGAGACTTTTTCAAAAATTTTGGGGCAACGAAAATGTTATTGCTAAAACAAGGGCAAAAAAAAAATTCACAATAAACACCACGGGAAAATTTCAGTTATTGGATATTTCAAACTTATCAGGAATTAATAGCAGATATTCTCAGGACTCTAATTTCAAAAAAATACAAATTTATTCCGTAAAAGTACCGACCAGTTCAAACGCTTTTGGCAAAGGGATCAGAGAAGACTTGTTTTTTGCCATTGGTATCTAACTTCTGTCCCAAAATATAAATAACTTTCCTACATTTTATGGGCAGATGAATCAAATTTCTCAAATTCTGGAATGTTTAATAGAAAAAAACCCTCATTATTGGTCGAAAATCTTTTGTTAGTACATCCAAGAGGTCCACAAGTCCGTTTCAGTTTCAATGTTTGGTGCGGTATAATTGGTTCAAAAATTGTTGGTCCATTCTTTTATGAGGGGGACCCTAATTGGTGAGAGATATGTGAAATTTATGACAGAAATTCTGAATAATTTCTTAGACAATTTGGGTCTTATAAGTAGACATCATCTGCATTTTTAGCAAGATGGGGACCTGCCCCCAACTCCAGAGGACTTATCATTTTTTAAGTACTACTTTTAATGATCAGTGGATAGGAACAAATGGCCCATTCCAGTGGCCTCCCAGATCATCGAAACTAACCCCATTTATTACTTTTTTTGGGGTTACTTAAAGAACCAAATTTACAAGCGAAGGTACGATAACGTCGACGCTTTAAAGACTGCAGTTAGGGAAAAGATAACAAAGATGATGGTAGGACCATCAAGACAGTTCGAGCAGTTGAAAAACGTAAAAATGTTTTAAAGAACAATGGTGTTTTCAAGCATCTTCTTAAAAAAATGTTATTTTATTTTGTAAGATTATGAATTGATGTTTAAAAAAAAGTTTGTCTATACAATTTAATTGTTTCAGTTTGGGGGGCCTCTTCAACAATTTGAAACCTAGGAGAAAAAAGTCATTATAAATTTTTTTTGTTTAAATTTGATTTTTTAACAGAAAAAATATAATATACAGGGTTTCCATTAAAAAATGTTTTTTTGGAAAAATAAAAATAACGTTCTCAATTGTTTTTTTATTTCTCATTTTACCAGCTTTAAAAAATGTTTACTATTTTTAATTTAAAACCTTTGTTTTTCACTTCAAATTACCATGGTGGACACTTTTTTGGGAAAACCCTGTATTTGGGGATAATAAGAGGTTCAAAAAAATTAAAAAAAAAACCCCAGATCCGTATTTAAAAAAATAAAGTTGATGATGGTCGACAAAAACAACGTCTGGAAAATCCCCAACGCTGTTTTGTAGAGCTTAAGAAGGGGCCATGAGAAAGTTTGTTTTCATATCTCTTTAAATAACCCTAAAAAAATAAAAACGAAATCAGCAAATTTGGGTTTTTTTCCGGATATCCCCGGGTACTCAATTTACAACTTTCAATCGGCATTTGTTAGGCCCCTAAATGCGCAACTTTGCCATAATTTAAACTTCGTATCTCCTACGGTTTGAGATCCCCATGCATGCACTCGAATCTGGGCACCCTGTATATATATATATATATATATATATATATATATATATATATATATATATATATATATATATATATATATATATATATATATATATATATATATTTTAATTAAAAAATTAAAAATTATATATATATATATATAGATATAAAGGGGGCGTAGCGGGATTGTATAAAAGGGGGGACAGCAAAAAAAATCCTAGAATATATTGTTTGTTTTGATCGTTATTTTTACCATATGAGTTTCACATCAACAGTAGAGTTAGTAATTAAAATAATATAAAAAAATTAGAAATTGCTTCAATGTGCGATCGGCGACCGATAAAGCAAAAATTGGCTAATAAGTTGCCCCCCCTCTCCCCCCAACCCCGCCCACCCGCTCTATGTCTATTTTAGTTAGGGTCTTTTACTATTTTTTTTTAAAGTTCTTTGGGTTTTCACAAAACGTTTTATGATTTATTTTTCTATAACAATAAAAACTACGCTACCCTTGTCGTTATAAATGACATTTATTAGAGTAAAAAATGATGTAAAAAAATTATATTAGAGATCACATCACGTAGACATTTTAAATAAAAATGGCTGACACAATATTGTTACTAAGGAATCAATCTAATATTAAAAAAAACACATCAAAATCCAATAAGCGATTGACGACGAAGCCAACTTTGAAATTGGGACCAGCATGTAGTGACAGGGTAAGCAGCAAGGCTGCTTCTAAAATAATATGATTAAAGTGTAAAACCCTTAAGAAAAGGCCTGTGTTCTTTTTTTTCGGAAAATTCCTGGATTGTGTGTGAGAACCTTAATCAAAATTACCCATTAAACGAACTATAATCAAACAAAATCGTTATCAACCAATGCATTTAGGCGTGTTTAATTGATATTGGTTATTACGTCATTAATTATGTAGTTAATGAATAGTTTATGTTGTAGTTTTTACCAAATATTCCGGATTTTGCCTTTCTCGTGTGCGGTTTTTTAATTGACAGTTGTTGGTTTTTGAAAAATGGTTTAAGACGGCTTTCTTTGCCGGATAAAAGCGGTTAAATACCAATCCCTTTGTCCACAATTAGTTTATGTGTACTGACGTTATTAACGAATCCGTCATTTAAAAACAATACGCGATATTACTGTGACGTCACGCGACGTCCATTTTTGTTGTGAGCTTCAACTTTTAGAGGTGGTCTTGCCGCTTGGCCGTGTACTCTTGCTCAGTGTGTTGATACTGGTCAGCGAGACCGAGAGAGAAAGGCTGTAATCTTATCTTAATTCTCTCTTGCACGCTTGTTCGCGTGGCAAAGCTGCCTCTAGTAGGTATAGGCTCAAAGGCTGTGATAGGTCATGGTCTTGTATTTAAACAAACATGGTTTTTTATGAAGAATTTTTTTATTTTTCATTTTTGTTATATTTTGGCACTATTTTAGTTGACCACACGCATGTTGAGTGCATTTTTTATGGGACACCCTGTATATTGGTTACCCGTATAAAAGCTAAAAGTGTATGTGGATAATATTCAATATAGCTGGTTTCGTAACTAAATCAATCAACACGTAGACGGCGCGCCGATATATTCCAATATTCAATACGGAGACGCGGCAACGCTGGACCGCGGAGCCATGTGATTAAGGTAAACTTGCCAGCACCGTTGCCATACTGAGGAAAAAGGCAAATATTTTTATGATTTTTTTACACAGTAATACAAATGCAATTAATCTACAGGGTGTTTAAAAAGTGTACAGATAAATTTCAGGAGGTAGTTCCTCATTGAAATATATTTACAAAATTAAATATATTTTTTTTTTTATCTTTATGACAACTCACGAAAAATTATTATATATGTATATTATATCCTACGGATTATATATCATATATAAACCTAATACCAAAGTACCGCGAGTGTCGGGTTTTGTGTTTAACCATTTCTTCCCCAGTTGTTCCGTCAACGTTGTCCAAGCACTAAAACATGCAAATGTGCATTTCACACACCTTTTAGACAACGCGGTAGTGCCACCACGGACGTTATTTTAAATAACTACTACCTAAATTAATATGGGTTCGAAAATGCATAATTTGTAAGATACAGAGTGTTAAACTTTTTTAAAAAATAGGTTTTTTGTAATTATTTTATATTTTAAATATCCTGTTGCCGATTTTCTTGAAATTTGTCAGTGTTATTTCTACTAATAAGGGCCCAATTTAGGCCAAACAAAAATCAAAATTATTAGGTCCAGTAGCGTCTCGGGGGACACTTTATCGAAAATAATTGTAAAAAAAAGTACGCCACTGACTTTTTCGCAATTTTAATTTTTTTAGATTAAATTACTACAAAAATACTTTTTTTTGTCTCCGGATTTTTTTTTATCTTGCTTCAGTTTCGAAAAAAAAAAAAACCAATTCATTGCAAGTCTCTGGACCCCAATTTAGTCAAGGAAAGGAAGTAATGCACAAGGGAGTTTTTGTGCAGTAAGATAGATTTGAATGCGGTTTTTTGCATTCGATTCGTATGAACGTCTACACACTTTGTAAACAATTAATGGGAAATGAAAAACTGCATTTGTGCATTAGAAAAATGCATTTTCGGAATACATTTTAAAGTTTGCAATTATAAAAAAAATATAACTAGGTAAATAATGATGGAAATGTGCCCGAATTTGTTTCTCGGGGGTTTTCAAAGCCACTGAATACGAATATGACATTGGCAAGGGCCTACGAAGTACCTGGTGCGCGCTAAGGATGGTGTAAACGTCGTCTTCGGGGTTTTCCCAAAAAATCCTCCTAATATTAGGCCCATAGATATAAAAGCAAAGGGAGATATAACCGTTCATTCATAAATTGGCTTTTGTTGTGTATCAAACATTCATAATGTGTAAGAAAAGGACTTCCGATAAAAAAAATTCCCTGCAGGCAACGTCGCAAATGTTTAGCAGCGCCAAACGTGGCGGACCACCAGTGGCGTAGTTCGTTTCCAAAAACTATTTATCTATAAAAAATTACTAAAGTATATTTTTTAAGTATATTATCCAAAAATATCTATTTTATGAGACTCAGTCCAAATAAAGTGCCATGACAACTTTTTTGTTCTGTTTTCGACGTGAAAAGTAAATAAAACCTATTGGTTCAATTCAATAATTAAACTTTATTTATCACATAAAGCGACACTTCTGAAAACTGGCATTGTTAACCGTTAACCATACATAATAAAAAGCTTAAATCTGTTTTTTAACTTTATCGCAATTGCCCGTGTTTTTATCTTCATCGCTATCCACCGATTTTTATAGATTTACTTTTATGTCATAAAAAGGGATAACAGATCATCTGACAGCCACCCTCAAAGTTCACTTATGAGATCAAAAACGCATGCAATACCATTTTGTAAAAGTGAGAAGAGGAAATTAATAGACCAAAAAATGTTTAGTTCGGTACGAATATCAAAATATAATTGGGAGATTTTAGGAAAATTAAAATTTGGGATTTGGATTTAAATAAAAAAATCTATTTTTAGGACCCTTTCTTGTGAATAAATTTCATTTTTCTAAATTAAATAGGTATTTTTAACTTTTATGTTTTTAATGTTTTTTGATTACGAGAAAAGGAAAAAGGTGAGAAAAAATATCACTGTTTTTTTGCATATAATTTATTGTATTCAGTAACAATATTAATGTATTCTTAACTAATCCAAGAATATTAAACTATTTATTTCTATTTGTGATAATATCACAAGGATCATAATAATCTGAAAATTTTGACAATTTGTGGTAACTGCATATTCTTTTCAAATCCAAGGAAAACCATATTTTTTTTCTCTCCGGGTCAACAGAAAAACCCTTAAAACAAATTTTCTAATTGAAATTGTTCATATGCTATATTAATCTAATAAAAAAATTTATAACAAAAACTATACCTTGATGGTTACTTTCAATCGATAATAAAATAATTAAAATTTTTTCGTTAGTTCTATAATCAAATTTTATGCTAAAATAATCGTTGTTAATCTGCACAAAAATATAACATAAAAGGTATTAACAACAAAATGTAATTGTTCGCCATGGTATTGCACGTCAATGAAGTGAAGTTTTATAAAAGAACTGTTTAAACTTACCTGTGAAACAGAAGATTTTTTATTACGAGAAACCAGTTTTCACAAACCTGGCACTTCACAACCATTTTTTAGTCTGTTTATTAAAAACAATACATAAAATATTAAGAAAATCCTCTTATAACCGCACTTTAAAAACACAAATCTCTCTTTGAGCTAGTTCAAACGAAAAACCGCCTCACAACACAAATAAAAAAAATTACTACTAGCTGACCGACGACCTTCGTGACCCTAGCGTACAAAAATTATGAATAAACTACAAAAAAGCAGTGTTCCCATCTTGACCGTTACTATTCCGTTATGATTATTTTTTTAGAATAATATTAATAAAGCAAAATAAAAATTAACTAAAAAACATATTTCTGTCGCTGTTACTAAGTTATTGCATAACGACATGTTATGATCTATGATCTCTTTAAGAATCTTAAAAGAAAATATTAATAAAGCAATATCCTAAAAATTCGCCAATAAAGGACAATCGGCAAGGATGCATGTGTGTCAAGCACGTTTGACCATCAAGTGGTCTAGAGAGGTAGACACTATTTCAATGTTTGATTGCTTTTAATTGTAAACAGTTTTATCTCCCTGCTTATTTTATCTATATTAGGCCATTTTTTACTGAGGGGGTTTTATGGTCGCTGAATAGGAATATGACTTTACAAGGGTCTGCGGGTACCTGGTGCGCTAAGAATGGTGTAAACGTTGCCTTCTGGAGTTTTTGTTTCCCCTTAATATCGCCCAATTTTTTTACGGGGGTTTTTTTTATTGTTGAAAACAAATATGAATTTACAAGGGTCTGCGGGGTACCCGGTGCGCCTTTTATGATGTAAACGACGTCTTCTGGAGTTTTACGACCTAATATCAGCCCAATTTTATTACTCGGGGGGTTATTGTGGTCGCTGAACACGAATATGACATTGACAAGGACCTTGGAGTATTCGATGCGCGCTAAGAATCGTGTAAACGTCGTATTCTAGTACCGGGTACCAGATCATGGTCTTTGAGGTAGCCGGTGTCCGGATAGGTTGGAATTTTGTGGTAATTTAATAATTTATTTATCATTTTGACTGCTTTCTTATACTTCTTCTTCTTCTTCATTCTGCACTTCTATTTTAGCGGAAAATATTTCTTTTCTACCATAAAAGTCAATGTTTGTGCAGTCTAGACCAGCACAATTTTTGCAAGCTAAGTTGTAGATCAGCTCATGTTTTCTGCATCCACATAAGATTAGGCGCACCAGGTACTCCGCAGACCGTTGTCAATATTATATTCGTATTTAGCGACCTCGAGAAACCCCCGAGTAACAAAATTGGGCGGATATTAGGAGGAATTGTCGTAAAACTCCAGAAGACGACGTTTATACTATTCTTAGCGCGCACCAGGTACTCCGCAGGCCCTTGTCAATGTCATATTTATGTTAAGCGACCACCTAAACCGCCCGAGAAAAGAAACTGGCCTGATATTAGGAGAATTTGTAAGAAAACTCCAACAGACGACGATTACATCATCCTTAGCGCCCCGGGTACCCGCAATCCTTGTTATTGTCTATTCTGTTGCGACCTCAAAAACCCCCGGGTACAAATTGGGCTGATTTGGGAAGTCGTAAAACTCAGAAGGCGATTTTTACGCCTAGCGCGCACCAGGTACTCCGTGACATAGGCGTGCGCACAGTGGGTGCCGTGGTGCCGTGGCACCACTAGTCTGAAAAGATTACGTATTTAAAATACGGAAATTATTATTTGATAAGGTTCGATTTAAAAATTACACGCGAACCCACCTTCTCGAAAATGAGTATGGTAAAATCAAAATTAAGATCCACAATATGCCAAGAACGTTTAGAAAATCTCCTGGTTCTATTTGTGGAACAGGAATTAGCCGCAAATATTGATTTAAGAACTGTGATAAACGAATTTAAAAAAAAATGTACCTTATGAAAAAGAAATTATTTTATAATAAATAATATATAATGTACAAACATTCCTAAAAATGTATTCCTATTAATTTATTATTAATTAATTTTAATAATAATAACAATGTATTAATATCGATATATTGTTCTTCATATTTACTTCATTATTATTATTATGATTTCAAGCCACACGGCTTTGCACTCCCTCTAAGGGGAACATTCACTCATCCCAGACATCTTCAGATATCAAAGGATTGAGCTCTGTGGGAACCCTTTCCGTGTTGTCGGAGCTCTAGGTGACGTTATGTTCTGCTGTATTCCCCACAAATTTCCGGACAGTCCGAGCGGTCATAGTAGCACTGCCTTTTGCATAGCCTTATACAGATGTTCACCGAGACCTAGTCCCTTGATGTTTTGTAAAAGAGTCTTTGGTATAATGCCAGTGGTTGATAAAATAATGGGGATCGTTTGGACGTTATTCATTCCCCACTGTCTTCTTATTTGTGTTTCTAGGTTTCTGTACTTGGCAATTTTTTCATTGTATTTCTCCCGTAAGTTGTTGTTGTTCGGGATAGCGACATCGATCAGTGTTGTTTTCCTTCCAACTTTATCCACCAATACAATATCTGGTCTATTGTGAGCAACAGTTTGGTCTGTAAGTACAGTTCTATCCAGTACAACTTAAATTCGTTGTTTTCGAGAATAGGTTCAGGAGTATACTTGTAGTAAGGCAATTTTGCAGTCTGTAAAAACTTTAGCTTCTCTGCCAATTGTTGATGGAGTATCTTGGCTGCTGAATCGTGTCTTTCTTATACTCTGATGCTCACTTGGCAACCCCGTTATATGCTGGATTGTCCGATGTTTGACATCCATATCTGCATTATTATTATTATTATTATTATTATTATGATTTCAAGTCATACGGCTTTGCACTCCCTCTAAGGGGAACATTCACTCATCCCAGATATCTTTAGATATCAAAAGGATTGAGCTCTGTGGGAACCCTTTCCATGTTTTCGGGCTCTAGGTTCTCTTAGGTTTTGCTGTATTCCCCACAAATTTCCAAACAGTCCAAGCGGTCGCAAGTAGCACTGCCTTTTACATAGCCTTATACAGATGTACACCGAGGCCTAGTCCCTTGATGTTTTTAAAAGAGTTTTTGGTATAATGCCAGTTGTTGATACAATTATGGGAATCGTTTGGACGTTATTCATTTCCCACTGTCTTTTTATTTATGTTTCTAGGTTTCTGTATTTGGCAATCTTTTCATTGTATTTCTCCCGTAGGTTGTTGTTGTTCGGGATAGCGACATAGATCAGTGTTGTTTTCCTCCCAACTTTATCCACCAATACAATATCTGGTCTATTGTGAGCAACAGTTTGGTCTGTAAGTACAGTTCTGTCCCAGTACAATTTAAATTCATTGTTTTCGAGAATAGGTTCCGGAGTATACTTATAGTAAGGCAATTTTTCATTCTGTAAAAGCTTTAGCTTCTCTGCCAATTGTTGATGGAGTATCTTGGCTGCTGAATCGTGCCTTTCCTTATACTCTGATGCTGCAAATGCTTGGCAACCCCCTGTTTAATGCTGGATTGTCTCCGATGTTTGACATCCATATCTGCATCGATCGTTCTCTATAGACGGGTCTCTAACATATGCTTCGTATGTTTTTCGTCGGAAAACCTTTTTAACCAGTAAAACCTTCAGTCTCGGGGAACATCTTCCCCGACGTCGCCAGTAGTTCGAGCAACTTGTCGACTTTTTCCTGGCTACCTCATTGGGTGACGTCCATGAAGGGGCCTCCAAACCAGGCTTGCAGCTTCTCCTGGTCGGTTTGATGGTTCGCACATTTTTATTATTATTATTATTATCTCGGCACCCACACCACTTTACCCTGCGCACGCCTATGAAAGCTAGTTTCTTTTTTGTAAAATACTCGTTTATTGTTCTTTTGCGAAACAAAACTTTTTTCCCGGACTGTGAAAAATCAGGACTGTGTGTGTATGGAAAATTTGAGGCGGCCCTGTTCTGGACTGTCAGGCCGTGGCTTCGGCGCATCGTTTCAGTTTAACTGAAAGGGGCCCATCCAATCCTGCCAAACGTCTGTCAGTTCATAGACTGCAGTCGCCTGTAGGAATGGGCACCATTAGAGTTAATATTAACGTCTCAAATTTTGGGTTTTTTTGACATATCCCTATTAAAATGTTGTGTTCGGCGTAGAGAAAAAAGAAAAAAGCACCCTATATTAAAAGGTGTCCCAAATTGGTGGGGAAGGTATGGGATCTTGGAAATACGATAGAAAAATCGGTTAAGGGGGAAAGTTTTGGGCAATTTTGTTAGTAAGTAATCCCGTTTACTACATGGTTTTATCTATTCAGGTTTTTGATAAATTTGAAAAAACCGAAACATGCATTTTCGAAAATCGGCCATATGTTTTGTGAAAATTTTCAAATCTGTAAAAATTTTCAAAGCAAAATATGACCAAGTAGTCAATTTTATTTTCTACGTTTTGGGTTTTTAGAATCATCATCAATTTTATTTTTTCATATGAAAGCCATATTGGATTTTTACGCAGCCAAATAGTGCTTTTTATTCTGATTTTAACAATGTATAACATGTTATAATTTTAAAGTTTATAACCTCAATTATTTCAAAAAACAAATATTTTCTCAGTTGGCCTTGATTCCGGCGAATGTCATGTAGCGTCATTATCAAGTTAGCTCGGGTACGTTGTTAAACATTTTTTAGCTTTGTAATATGGTTAATTATTTAAAGAAAACCTTGATATTTTGCAACGTTATTTCCAAAGCAATGGAAATGTTAATATAGCTGCGCAAACGTATTTCGACAATTTTCCTGAAAGGCAGCATCCTAAACTAATATACTTTAGAAAACTGGTTACAAATTTGCCTAAATTCGGAAGTTTTAAAAAACCACGACCTAAGAAGTACGTTGAAGAAAATCGACAACAAGATGCTGCAGTTAACAACATTTAAAAGAAAATCCAACATCTTCAGCCTGGGTTGTTGATAGAGAATTCCACATACCTAAGTCAACCATTCATAGGGTAGTTAGGACTATTTAAAAAAATATCGTTAATATGTTGAGAAATATAGACAACATTTTGAATTTTAGGTCGTTATTTTACATCTTCATTTTAGTAGGAATATTAGTTTAGTCACTTTTCATTGTTTTTGTTTTCACTTGTTTCAATTAACTTGTTACGTGTAGTTTTGTTGTAACACGGTATTAACGTTATATCTATGTTCGTGAAACCCCTTTCTGTAAAATATCTGTTCAGCTTATCTATTTTGTCAATTACTAATATTTTATTGTATATAAAAAAATATTTGTTTTTTGAAATAGATGAGGTTATAAACTCTTAAATTATAACATGTTATACATTGTTGAAATTAGAATAAAAAGCACTATTTGGCTGCGTAAAAATCCAATATGGCGTCCATATGTAAAAATAAAGTTGATGATTCTAAAAATCCGAAACGTAGAAAATAAAAATTGACTATCTGGTCATATTCTACAAAAAAAAGAAATTTTTACAGATTTGAAAAGTTTTCACTAATAAAAAAAAATATGGCCGATTTTCGAAAATGCATGTTTCAGGTTTTTTCAAAATTTATCAAAAACCTGAATAGATAAAACCATGTAGTAAACGGGATTTGCTTACTAACATAATTGTCCAAAACTTTCCCCATTTAACCAATTTTCTATCTATCGTGGTTTCCAAGATCCCCATACATTCCCCACCAATTTGGGACACACTGTATAAGAGGGGCTCCAAGAAGCGAAAAATTATAGAGCAATTATTTAAACATTTTTTATTTTGACTTTGAAGACGAAGGTCGGAAAAAAATGTGTTGATTAACAATTTTTACAAACTTTAAACATGTTTCCAACGGGAATTTATTCATTCGAGTATACAGAATACATTAAATTTTTTTCAATTTTTTAAATTAATATTTAAACTTAAAAAAATTGTTTTCTGTGGCGTACTGCTTTGGGGGGCGGCGCGCGCGGTACCCTATTTCCAGGGTTCAATTAAAATTATAAATAATGGAGATAGAACTCCAAGAGTTAGAATTTTTTTATTGGAAATATAATTCTCTTTAAGGAGCTTTTAATTAAATTTCTAAATTATTTATAGTTTCGGAGTTAATAACAAAAAACGAAAAGCCTTTTATTTAATTTAATTTGTAAATAACTTTTGTAATATTTTGCGTGCTGAAAAATCCTTCAAATAAATTTTCCAGGCATCATTCCGAATCCAATGAGTTATCGCTTATATTTTTATAAATATATTTAGGAATATCTTGAAAACAGTTCTTACGATATTTTTTTAAAAATTAATACAATATAAATCAAAGTATTAAAAAATTTAAAAAAACTGATTCTTTTTCTATTTTTGTTAAATAGATATTAATTTTTAAAAGTTTACAGGTTTGTAA